>JAULKM010068116.1:0-12048 GCA_032355605.1 Rubia tinctorum | reverse complement strand
CATCACATCCTCCAGAACAGTAAATATTTTTGATGCTTCATGACTAAACCTGCGTGTGAGGAGAATGTTGAACCCTTACCAAACACAACTTTAAATCCCCAGCAAACCGTACGCAACAACCAAGCTTAATAGTAGTGCTAAAAAATGCTTTCTAGGTTAAGAGAATCGTGTTGATGAAGTAACATGACAGATGACACCCATAACCAAGTGCTCCATAATCTCATAACATAATATAACAAAATAAACTTAACTCAACAGGTCATATCATAATAAAAACAAAATAAACTTAACTCGACAAGATTCTGAAAATCCATCTCAATCTAGTAGATGTCAACTCAAATGCATAGATCAAATCAAAATGAAAAGAGCTGCACTCTCGTCACTAATTTTGAGCACTCTTTCTACTACAAATGAAATGATGCACTCCCCTTCACTACAAGTTCTCTCGTTCTTCATTTCGTGTATAACTATGAAAGGCAGAAAACATTACACAGTAATCAACCTATTCCCCTAAATTTGGACACACAAAGGAAAAAATAGAATCAGCTAACGTAACTATCATCATATTATGGCTTAGTAACAAAGATAATCCTCGATCAACTCTTATTACGTTTGCTAAACATTCAACGATATCGGTAGATACGATACAACGGAGATTTGGCCTCACCTTGTGGATGAGTCGGAGGAAGAAGGCGGAGGCAGCGGTAGAGGAAGGCAAATTTTTCGTCGTCGGCGGCGGCGGCTCCCAAAGCGTGCGATAGCTTGGTAGATATTTGCAAATTTTGAGAGGAAATTGAGATTTGGATTGGGCAGAAAGCTGATAATTCGATTCCAGAGGTAGTTCGAGTAGAGCGAGACTAGGGATTTCACGTCCTTCGGCGTCGACGGTGTGGTCGAAGGTCCAGCCAGCTCCCTTCCCTCCATCACTCACAGTCACACTTCGCAGTTTGGAGTTGCGCTGCTATTCAAAATTTGCAGCAAAATGCGTACCTTGTCGAGGTGAACTTAGGATCCATCCAAAACGACTCCGTTTTCTCCTCCTCGTTGCAAACAGAATTTTATCACACAAAATCAAGGGACAGATTTAGAAATCCTAAGTAATTTTAACTAGATAACACCCGTGTTTTGCACAGACATGAATTTAAATATTATTATACATAAATAAATAAATATATTTTACAATATATCTTAATTATTCATAAAAGTGTCCGTCTCTTGAAAGACGGTTTTTCCATGAACTATGAAAAAATCAATGTTTAAACTGCAAATTATAAGAAATGAAGATAAAATTTTCAAAACTTATGATAGATAGTAATTGAGGAGTATAATAGATGTATATGATTTTTTGATGGGTTAACGTAATGAAAGTTTATTTGTTCCAAAAAAATAAGATAAAATTTTCAGATTTTATTAATCGGGTTATAAACTTATAACTATTACACATTGCATAATAATTTTTTAATATTGAAAATGAAACATTTTACCTGTCTATTATTTTAATTAAACTTTGTTTTTTCATTAATCTATGAAAAGACGATCTTTCCAAAGATTTTGTCTTGATAAAATATTTATAAATGTCACTTTAGAGAAACAACGTTATCATTATCAACATTGTATGCATACGGATTCCATATAATATGAAAAATGATCAAAATTTTGAAGATTTGATTGTAATAGCATATCATTGCACGATTTATGGTAAAAAATATATGTATTATAATCATACAATTTTTTATTAAAATATTTAAATTAGATGATATTTTTTACTAATTAAATTTCGTGCAATTGAGTTATAGATGTCCATTTTCTTATTCTTCCAATATATTTTTAAAATTTATTGTGATTAATTTATAACATTGTTTTTTCCACTACCATGATCAATGAATCATTTCTGACCAAAAAATGACATTCTAGAGAAAGTCATATTTTATTTAAAATTCTAGGAAAGATCAAAAAAATTTGTGGTCAACAAATATTGTACTCTGTACATTATTTTCAAACGAAACCAACAGTAAAAGTTGGACATTTCCAGCAACAGCGTAAGCGAAACCAAGGTCAAATATAAGGAGGGGCTCATTTATAATAAAAAAAATTATATACGTTAGATCTAAAACGTTTAAATTAGGGGTATCAGCAGCAATTCCTGATTAATTGATTGAAGTAGAAAATTGCAAAATATGAAGTTTGATAATTGATCCAAAAATATAAATTCATAATCTTAGAGAAATAAACAAAAGTTAAATAGTATTAAAATGTCAATATTTTATAATTATTAATTGTAAAAATTAATTAAAATTTAATATTAAAATATAATATAATATAGTTTAATGAATTAATTTTTTTTAATGTTATCACTTATCACATATTGATATTTTCTAAAATAATTCATTTTTAAAGGTTAATTTAAAATTTTAAATAAAGTCGTACTAGAAAAATTGCAAATAAAATTTATAGAGTATTAAACAAACAATTGAAAGGATTTACATGTAAAATCTTTCAAGAAAATATCTATTATTTATAATAAATCATTCTATATTGATTGTTTTCTCAAAATTAAATTTATTATAAATACTTACATAAACAAAAAAAATTACTCCATCTATTATTTTACATGTTTAACATAGTAGTTTTAAATATTTTCCAGACAAATTAAATTGCATGGAAAGAATCGATTACAGAGAGGAACAAAAATAAAAATGATTCACTTATTGTCATCAAATAGAATTTGATAATATCAAAAACATAAATCAAAATGGAAAATGTATCAAATTTAAAATAACTATTGTAAAAAATAATTATTATGAAAGAATGTGCATCCTCATAAATAGGGTAATATAATTAATTATCAATTGAAAGCATTGAAGTATTTAAAAGTATTGAAAATTTTGGGGGAAGGGCCTTGCATTGGAAATTGAGATTAACTTTTTAAAAAAAAATACATTTTAAATTAATTTTTAAAGTAGACATGGAAATTTGTGTGAGTGACACGTGGCAAAAATCATGTGTGAAACACATGTGACCAAAAATGTTCTCTTTTAATATATATTATGAATTAGGGTTGGCATATTGATAGTTTTAGGGTTTAGTTTTAGATTTTGGGCCAACTGACATTAGGCTGAAAATAAAACAATTCTTTCATCTAATTTGTTCAAAGTTTAATTAATATTAGGCTAGATTCACTAATTATGTTCATTATTTTAATTAATTATTCTAATATATTTTTAAAAATCATAATTTCATTATAAATTAAATTTTAATGAAATAAAAATTAAAAACAATGAAAATTTATGAAATAAAATATAGAATATAGAAATAAAAAATCCCCCTAACTTTATGTCTTTATTTTTTATATGGTTTGATTAGTTAAGATCAAATCATTCTACTGGTGTTCATGTATGGAAAGTTAAGTAAGGACTGACTATTAATTAGTTAAGGTCAAACTTTTTCAATAGTTCTTATGTATGGATAGTCAAATAACGGTTGATCGTTGATTAATGAAGGTCAAACCTTAGTTATTAGTGTTTATTTATGTAAAGTCAATTAAGGGTAGACTGTTAATTAGTTAAACTCTAACCAGTTCATTACTGTTTATGTATGGAAAGTCAAGTATTTAAGGGTTGATCGTTGCTCAGTTTTCAATAGTGTTGATGTATAAAAAGTTAAGTAGGGGTTGAACGTGGACTAGTTAAGGTGAACCCATAGTTATTAATGATTATATGTGGAAAGTCAAGTAAGGGTTGATTGTTGATTAGTTAAGTTCTAACCATTTCATTAATGTTTATCTATGAAATGTCAAGTAAGAGTTGACCGTGAATTAGTTAAATTCTAAGCATTTTATTAGTGTTTATGAATGGAATGTCAAGTAAGGGGTTGACCGTTGATTAGTTAAGTTCTAACCATTTAATTAGTGTTTATGTATGAAAGGTCAAGTTATAAGGGTTCATAAGTTAAACATTAGTTAAAGTCATTAGTTAAATTCAAACATTTTCATTCGTGTTTATATATAGAAAGTCAAGTAAGATTTCAACGTTGATTAATTAAATCCAAACCATTAGTGTTTGTATATGAAAAGTCAAGTAAAGGTTGACCGTTGATTAGTTAATGTCAAATCTTGCCATTAGTATTTACGTATGAAAGGTCAAGTTATAAGGATTGACCATTGATTAGTTAAAATCAAACCATTTTTTAGTGTTTATATATATACAGAAAGTCAAGTAAGGATTAATAATTAATTAGTTAAGGTCTAACTTTTTCATTAGTGTTGCTAAATGAAAAGTCGAGTAAGGGTTGACCATTCATCAGTTGAAGTCAAACCTTTTCATTTGTGTTAATATACCAAAAGTCAAGTTATAGGGGTTGACCATTGATTAGTTAATGTCAAACCATTTTCATTAGTTTTTAAGTTTAATCATATATTACTCGAACTCTAAATTTAATTTATTTCATTTCAAAATAAAAACATAAATTCATAGTTAAAAGTAGAGTTATAAAATATTGTAAAAGAATAAAAAGAAATGGAGTGAGGGTCAAGTAAGGGTTTATGTACTTATGAAATGTAACAATAAAAAGAAATGTAGTTAGTGTTTGTGTATGAAAGGTCAAATGAGGGTTTACCATCAATTATTTAAGTAAAACATTAGTTACAAAAGAATTACTAGTGTTTTGTATTAATAATGCAACTCTTAGCCACGTCACATTTTCCACGGATCACCCTTGGAATTAGCCACATGTCAAATAAAATAAAATAAAAGTAGTGTTCGATCGAATTCTAATATTAATAAATAAACTCTATTCGACTTAGATCACATATGACAAAAACACTACATGTAATTTATTTCATTTGAAAATATAAACATGAATTCATAGTTAAAATTGTAATTATAAAATATTTTAAAATTCAAAAGAAATGAAGTTTCATAAAAAAATTAAAAATTATATTTAAAGTTTGTTAAAAATTATAAATTATATTATTAATATATATATAAATAATTATCTATATGTATATATATTCAATTATTTTAAATTGTGCATTGTAAGGGTGTTATCTAGTTATTCAAAAGAAATGAAGTTGCATAAAAAATTAAAAATTATATTTTACTTTTGTTAAAAAATAAATTACATTATAAATAATAAGCAATGTGCGACGTCAGTAAGGCAGAAATGCGTGCGACTTCGGTCATTTCATGTCTGTGAGGGAGACTTGCGACGTCGGTCACAATAACAAGCGACGTCAGTAAGCCAAACATGCGTGCGACGTCGGTCATTTCATAATTGCGAGAGAGACGTGCGATGTTAGTCAAAATAACAAGCGACATCGCTAAGCCAGACATGCATGCGACGTCGGTCATTTGATGTTTGTGAAAGGGATGTGCGACATCGATCACAATAACAAGCGGCATCGGTAAGCCAGACATGCGTGCGATGACAGTTATTTCATGTCTGCGAGAGGGTCGTGCGATGTCGGTAAACTAGACATGCATGCGACGTTGGTCATTCATGTCTGCGAGAGTGACGAGCGATGTCGATCACAATAACAAGCGATATTGGTAAGCCAGACATGCATGTGATGTCGGTCATGCCATAATTTTACCTTAATTTTTTAACCGAGGTAAAAAAACCTTTTAGTTCAAAATAAAATAACCGAGGTAACCTCGGTTATTTGATGTTAAGATAAAAAAAACCGAGGTAAAAGGGGCAAAGTAATAGGTTATTTTTCTTGTAGTGAAAAAATGGGAGGAGTGTGTCTAAAGATGTTAATATTAAGGATAAATGAAGGGCTGAGTTTGGTGCTGATAACTATGGCTTTATCACATATTAATGTTTAAAAGGTACTTTGGTATGTATGTGATGTGTACTTTCTTTGCCCCGACTATGAGAAATATGGTAGACATGAAGCTTGTGGGTGCTTTAGAAAATGTTGGAACTATTAAGCATCTTGATTGGTGTGGTTTAATGTTGATCATATATGTGAGGGTGTTGGCAGTTTTAAATATGGTAGCAAAAAATGTGTCGTCTGCTAGTGGCTGTGTGTTTGTTCTGTTGATGGCATATATTTACAGGTTTTCCTTTAGAGGTCAGTATGATCCTATTAGATTGCCATTGTACATTCATTGGTCAAGCAAATATTTGTTGAAGAGGGTTCATTTTGTTAAGAAGATGAGGTATGATAAAGGAGTTATGGTTGAGGGTGGGTATCCTTTGAGCAAGGATGGAAGGCTCAAAGAAAAAATAGGAGCCAGGAATTTGATAGAATTTATAATGCAAATGTTGTTTCTGAGGGGCTTCGTACTTCAATTATTGGATTCGATGGCCTTACTTAGGAGCCGGGAATCATTTCATATCGCATTCCAAATGGTCTAATGACTAATGAAGCTATTGATAAAGCTGCCAATAATGTAAGTTTTTTTGCCATTTTTTGCATTTCTGATTCTTATTTAAAACTAGTGCATATTACTTTTAAACTTATGATAATTTTAATCAAAATAATGCAGTTTGTAGTTCATATTCTTTTTTGTAAGTTTTAAATTGTTTTTTGGACTGATTTTTGTGCATTTTTCTCAGCCTGTTCATAACGCTCGTCTCATTTTCAAACAAGACGTTGAGGTTATTGTGCGAGTTTTGGTGCATAATCTTGAGAAAGCAAATGTTAGTCACATTGTGCAACCACAACCATAACGAGAAGGCTCAAATGAAGATCTTGAGCATGTCATGACCATACATGAAGTTATGGAAGCCTGAGGACACATGAGTTAGTTGATAGAATAGTTGAATAATTCATGAGGAAAACCCGTTTCTCGATTCCTACATTCTCCCTTGGGATTTATGGGCTTGAAGATCTGTAGCTTAAATGTTGAAGAATTATTTTGATGTCTTTGAATTGTTTGTGGATGATTCGTATTTCATAGATTGTAATCAGCTTATTTGAGACCATTGGCTTATGGCTGATAGATTAAGCGACTTTGAAATGATATTTTAGGATTTTTATGGTTGAAGGTTGTATGAAAAAAATGCATGTTGAATGTCAAGAAGTACTATTTGTATGCTTATTTATACTAAGTCATTTTAGTTATGCTACGTGATTCATTGTCATGATTTGTTGAACTTATAGGAAAATAAATGTAATTGATATGTTAATAAATTATAGTTGTAAGCCAAGTAATAATATATCTAATCAATGATTTCACATCACTAAAATTAAGTGAAACAAATGCAAGTCGCTTAACAAATGTTGGTTTTTGGGCAAGGAAAACAAATGCTAGTTATAAGTTAATAAGTTATTGTTGTAAGCCAACAAATACATCATGTTATCTACGATATTTAGTGTAATAAAATCTTTTAAATTAATGAAAAACAAATACAGTATAGGTAAATAAATGCAACGTGTTTCCTAAATAATCCTTTTTTATAGTGACTTTACATCTAGTGTTTTTGTGCCAAATTCAGTAGTTTTCTTCCTTGATTTTTTTGTTTTCCAAGCCTAACTTCAGCCTTTTTCCTCTTCCTTTTGTCTTCGCTTGGGCTGGATCAAGTACCTTAGGTGCACTTGTTATTGTGGAGTTGCATTGGCTACTTGTGGCTAGTTGTTTAATGGCATTGGTCTTTGAAGCCAACAATTCTTCCATTCTTGTTAACCACGTGTCAAGCATTTCTTCATGAGTTCTTCTAGTTTCTAAGTTTTCTTCGCTTTTCACAAATAGCTTGTAGCATTTTCTGGACATATGATTCCTCCATGAAACTACATTATTGATATTTTTTATTGTTGTTTTCCTTGCCCAAGAAACTTGTCTCATATTTCTGTTTTGACCTTTTTTGTCCATCTTTTGAGAATGTACTTTTCTGGAATTTCAGCGACAAGGTTGAGATTCAATACTCTAAGAACGTGAAAGCATAGCATATATGACACTTCAAAGCATTTGCATGTGCAATACTCTAAGAACGTGAAAGCATAGCATACATGACACTTCAAAACATTTGCATTTGCATGGTACTTCAACTAGTCCAATTTCATTTTTGTACTCGACTGTCTCATTTCTTAATTCATCATGTTCTAGGCTGACTTCATATTTTCGGGACGGTGGTTCTGAAAATACTTCCTTGACTTTAGTTGCCATTGATAGAAAAAATTCTTTTTTTTGAATCCTTTGTACAATGCAAGTATGTAAACATTTGCAACATTCTTAACCAAACTTTTATAGGTCCATTAGTTAAGAAAAAAAATGCATGCTTTCCGTTAACATTTGGGTTCTAGGAAAATTAATACTTATTGTAATTTAATCATTTGAATGTAAACAAACCTGTTTTTTTCTTCAAAATTTTCCTTTGCTTTTGCACATGTATTTTCCTTGTTTGCTTCATCTCTCCTCCACTTTTTGATTGTTTGGTTGAAGAGCTCAAAGAAGTGAGCGAGAGTAGTTGTTTTGTTTTCACCAAAGCATAGGGCGTGGTTGATACTTTCGCTCCTTTGTGATGATAAAATGTCCGTAGAGAAGTTATCTTGGCCGAATGTTATGCTTCGTTTCTCACGAATACCGCATAGTCATTGAAACCATGTGCTATTTTCCAGTTTATAGTTGGAAATCATTGAGTTCCATTCCTCTTCAAATTTTGTTGGATCTGCACATCCTTTCATACAATAGTCTAAAGTGTTTTTAAAACATTCATCTTTCTTCAGTTTTCCATAATGTTGAATTGCATTTTGTTTTATGTGCTATAAGCACAACCTGTGTTTTGTGTTCTTGAAGACCCAAAAGTTGTATCCATAAATGAAAATTTATTAATACATGAATTTTCAAGTAACCAATTTGTCATATAAGATAAGTTATACATATTGTACCCTAACAGGTGAAATTTCTAACATTCCATATTCAATTTTAGATTTGTAAGTAACAATTTCTGAAGTTGCAACATTTTCAGGATACCTGTGTATTAAAGTAACTAATAACGCTTATAAGATATTTGATACATGTTGTAAGGTAACAATTGTAGTTTCTAACAGACCATATTCAATGTTCAAATTTGTAAGTAACAAATTTTCATAAGTTATATCATACATCATTTATTATTTTTTTCCCATTGTAGGATCTTGATCTGTGTATATTGTGAAAGTGTTAAGAAGCCACACAAAAGTATCAACCAACTCATTTGCAATAAAAACACGAGCAATCATTGTTATGTTCCAGTGATTTTTTAATTCAACTATTGGCGCAATAGTCAAGTTATACTTGTTAGTTTTGTATGTTGTGCCAGATATGGTGACATCCCCATAGATTTTGTAGTCCTCTAGCATAATTGAATCTCTCCAAAACACAGCTTATAGCCTTATCTCTTCGTCAAATTTGACTTTAAAGAAGAAATCTGTCTTTGTCATATATTTCCAAGAGTATATCAAAAAATTCTGAGCATCTCTACTTTGGATTTATTTCATTCGAAGTCGACTCACAAAGTTGAGGTGGTATTTCATCGTATGCCCTAAATTTTCTTCTTCACTAGCTTCAAAAAGCCATGTATTTATATCCTACAGTTGGTCGTAAACCTTCTTATTCCATTGATGTAATGACCTTGCCTTTATCTTCTGTAATCCTCTGTTCACTCCTACTGAGATACTGCCAGGTTGGTCTTGTTAACTCATGGTTGTGTTTCGTGATGTGGTAAACCACCATGTAATAATTGTTTCCTAGTTTGACTCTAATTTCAGCTAGGCGTCATGTTTTTGTAATCATATCCTTTCTTTTCCTCTTCTTTCTTTTTTCAAAATGACTTTCATTGTCCACAAAAGGAACATGGCTGATAATGTTGGGTTTTAATCTTTTCGGTTGGCCTCCACAGGAGCACTTGTAGTACTATTTGTGAATCTACTTTTTGCTGTTTAGACGTTGACAAACTTCCTGTAGCTGAAATCAATAGAATTTGTATGCTTCTTATACTAAGGATGTATTGCTTCCAAATGTTTTGATTTTACACCAGTAAGATTTTCACTGGCAACTTTTTCATTCAACATTGGAAAATATGCACATGTATTAATAATTAATACAATGTATATGTAAGATATTCATATTCTAATGTGATTTATGCAAAATCTACAGGAAGTTTCTTAGAATTAGAAAATTATAGATGCTTTATTCTGAGCACCATAATAAATGCAATTTTTAGTGTAAGATATGCAAAGTTTAGTGTATGTAGTACATGTTATAAGTTGAACAATGCACAATTTTGTCAAAAGTTTAAATTGGTAAATGTATTCTCCGTGTTTTGTTCATTTTAATCTAATGCATCTTTTATTGTGAACTACACATGTTTGAAGTTAATAAATTCATAAGCTATACGAAAAATTTCAGCATCATGTAGTTTATTGTGCTAATATTTCCACATGTTCATACATGTTCACAACAGTTGAATTTCTATATCCAGAAGTTTAAAAAACAGTTATATTCACGCCGATTGCAATTCAATGATATATTTTCAATCCGATGAAAGAAATTCATACCTTCAATCGAATTAGGTAAAATTTTAAATTCTTGCAACTGAATTTCATTTGTTTGGAGCTGAATCTTGGTTGTTTCGATCGCGTTTTTTCAACAAAACCCAATCCAATTGCATTAGTTTTTATGACTAAAGCCGTTGAAATTTGATTGGCTTCAATCTCATCTTGCAATTGATCTCGTTGTAGTTTATCAATTACTTCATCAATTTCATCGAAAAGCCGTCGGTTGTCGGAGGAGGTCATCGTAGAATAAATCGGTAATAGATTTGTAGTTAGAAAAAGCAGAGAAATCGCAACTTCGATTTGCAATATTTCGAAGAAGGAAGAAAATGGTTTCTCTGCTATAGCGAAGGGTTTGAGGAGCAAAAGGAATCGAACCCCAATTTTCTGTTATAATCCGAGAATTTACTTGATTTTCCCTAATTTGCAAACGTGCCTCTGCTTGTTAGGAGACCCGCTCATATATATATATATATATATACACACACGTATGTATATGTGTATATGTGTGTGTGTGTGTGTATATATATATATATCCATAGTATATATTAAAGGAGGCCATTTTTGCCACATGGCCTCCACACATTAATTTTGGTACGTGGTACTCACACAAATTTCCACATCAGCTTTAAAAATTAATTGAAAATATAATACATTCATAATTAATTATGGTAACTAACAAGGCATTAATATTTAATGCAGAGAGAACTTTTGAGCTTCTTTACTTTAAAAATGCAAGAGACATTTTTTTCCTCTCTTCTTTCAACTTTCCATATTACTCATGAGTTAATGTCAAACAACATCCACTCAGCTCTTCTTGCTAAATTTTGGATACGTATAAGAATTTTATATTTTTCATTAAATATTACTAAGTTTAAATATCACTTTTAATCCTCTTAATATTATACATCAACACTAATTCACAACGCAAAACTTTTGTAAATGTGCTCCTAATTGTAAATTTTTTGTGGTGAGATTCCCCCACTCCTTTTTGGGCGGTTTTGGAATTAGCATATAAAAAATTTTGGTTGTATTCTTCAAAATACAATACCATAAAACTCATATTTAAAAAATTAATAATGATAAAATATTTAATCTATAATGACTAATAAATTTTTATGTGATGTATAAACTTTAAAATGCACAAGATTGTTTATATTTATTCATTTTTGAACTATGATATGCTTTAAATTTTTTAATTTAGTTATGTTATTTACAAGATGAAAATACATTTTGTAATTTCTGTTTGTACTTATATTAACTATTTTTTATTTTGTGATGGAATAAATAATTTGAAGTGAACATACAATGGTAATACTATGAACATAATATATTTTTACTCATATTTCCCTAGGTACAGTTCTATTCAGACATTGATGAACAATGATATTTTACAATCGTTTTGACTTTTCCTTTTTTTAAACCATCCATTCTTTACATAATTCCTCTTACTGAAATATTTCTATTTTTAAATGTTAACTATCACTCAAATTTGTGTACATTTACTGAAAACATAATCTAATAAAGTTATTATTTTGATTAATAATATAATAAACATTTTTATTTCA
>JAULKM010068105.1:0-12048 GCA_032355605.1 Rubia tinctorum | reverse complement strand
AATATCCCTCTTCTCTGTGGACGACCCCGACTTGCCAAACTATCTACTTAGTTGTATTTAGTAAGCATATTGGCTTATAAATTGTATTTTTGAGAGGTACGGCGACAACCTCCCAGTATCAAAAGAAAGGTGAATTAGCTACTTTCTCCAAACCCTAACACAGAATCATACAAGCAATTCATATATACTCAAAATTTTAATACCATTAATGTATTCAACAACGAAATTCAAAGAACAATAAATGCACAACAGAGAAAGCATTAAATAGATATAAATGATTCTTAAGACATGGATAAGGAAGCTTCAATCCATTATTCCCAAGGAGATTACTAACCTAAATAATTAAAACACATATCTAATCTACAAACACTAAGAGAAGAAGAAGAAGAAGAAGAAGAAGAAGAAGAAGAAGGAGGAGAAACTAGGGCTTCAAACCCAGGAAATAGTAGGAAGAAAAGAGATTCTGAAGAGAGAGGATAGGGTTTGGCATTTATAATACAAAGGGAATGAAAGATTTCTGGCCACCCATCTATCACAACTCACGACGAGACCAATGCGACTCACGATGGAACCAATATTCAGCATCTTGATTTCTTTCTTATCCTTTTCTCAATTCCTTCTCTTCACATCACTTTTCTTTAATCCTTCTAGTATTCAAAGCTCAAAAGAAGGTTTTCAAATCTTCAAAGACAGTCTTCAAAGTCTTCGAAATCTTCCAACAATTACCTTGTCACACAAAATCCCATATTAATGTAATTAAACGTAAAGTCGCTCTCAACTTATCTTGGATAACTTCAAGGAAAAATGGCACATTTAGAGCACAAAAGTGTGCAAAAAAGAATCCAAAAAGTCCCCAAAGTTACTGTATAAAATGGACATATCAAATATCCTCACACTTGAACCTTACTCGTCCTCTCAAAGATACTATTTTTAAGCACTAAATGCTAACTAAATACAATTAAGTAGACAGGGGAATGTCGGGGCCGTCCACAGAGACGAGGGATTTTACCTAAGTGTTTACACATATAAGGTTGGTTATAAGCCTAGATATAAATATACACATATATAAAAGCATGTAAAGAGGGTGGGGTTTGGGTTGGTTTTCCTAAGTTATGAAAGTAAAGACAAGACAACTGGCAAAGTCAAGTAACTATGCTAATCAAGCAACAAACTAATAAAAAGGATAAAAACTAAAAATGACAAAGCCTTGGGGAAAACCGATATCCGCTTCCAAACCTCTTATCCATCATTGATTCCAAAACCTATTTACTACTTTAACTATTTGTTGTAAAGATTAAGCTTCTACCCTTGTTTGATAGTAGTTTACAAGAGTGACTTCAACATCTCTTGATAAACCTCACTAATGACCCTTTTAGTCGTTGAACGCCTAAAACTATCCCATTAGTGGCATTAAGTACAAAGAATAAAAAAGCTTGATAACATTTATAAACACTACACCGTGTCTAAGCATTGAACCAATTCATGCATTTACACAAGATCAGCCAAGAACGTTCAACGTTCATAAACTTCACCTATTTGTTACACAAAACAAACATGATAAAGAATTCAACATTATCTCATTTTTCTTGCATTCATTAAATAATCAGCCATATTAGAAGCTCTAATTCATGCCTTTGGATTTCATATCAAAAGAAAGGAGAATTAGATACTTTCTCAAAACCCTAACACAGAATCATACAAGCTACTTGTTGTGAATCCACAACCTATTCACTACTTTAACTACTTGTTGGGAAGATTAATCTTCTACCCTCACTAATGACCCCTTTAGTCGTTCAACGCCTAAAACTATCCCATTACTACCATTAAATACAAAGAATCAACAAACTTGGTAACACTTATAAACACTACACTGTGTCTAAACATTGAACCAATTCATGCATTTACTCAAGATCAGCCAAGAACGTTCAACGTTCATAAACTTCTCCTATTTTCTACAAAAAATAAACATGATAAAGAATTTGACATGATCACATTTATCTAGAATTCACCAAATCATCAACCATATTAGAAGCTCTAATTCTTGCCTTTGGATTTCATATCAAAAGAAGGGATAATTAGCTAGTTTCTCCAAACCCTAACACAGAATCATACAAGCAATTCATATACTCAAACTTCCAATACCATTAATGTAGCCCAATAAATACATAACAGAGAAAGCATTAAATAGATAGAAATGATTCTTAAGACATGGATAAGGAATCTTTAATCCATTGTTCCCATGCAGATTACGAACTTAGATAATTAAAACCCATAACTAATCTACAAACACTAAGAAGAAGAAGAAGAAACTAGGTTTTCAAACCCAGAAAATTGCAGGAAGAAAAGAGATTCTGAAGAGAATAGATAGGGTTTCGTATTTATAGTACAAAAGGAATGAAAGATTTCTACCCACCCGTCTATTACAACTCGCGACAAGACCATCGCGAGTTGCGACCGAACCAATATTCAGCAGATGATTTCTTTCTTCTCCTTGTCTCAAATCCTCCTCTTCACACCACTTTTCTCTAATCATTATAGTCTTCAAAGCTCAAAAGAAGGTTTTCAAATCTTCAAATATAGTCTTCCAAGTCTTTGGACATTTACCTTATCACACAAAATCCCATATAAAAGAAATAAAAGCATAAAGTCTCCTTTAACTTATCTTGGATAACTTCAAGGAACAATTGCACATTTAGAGCACAAAAGTGTACGAAAGTGAATCCAAAAAGACCACAAAATAACCGTATAAAATGGACACATCAAATCTCTCCACACTTGAACCTTACTCGTCCTATAAAAGATACTATTTTAAGTCATAATGCTTACTAAATACAATTAAGTAGATAGTGGAAAGTCGGGGTCATCAACAAAGAAGAGGGATTTTCCTTAGTGTTACACATATAAGGTTGGCTATGAGCCAAGATATATACACACACACACACACACACACACATATATATATAAAAGCATGTGAAGAGGGAGGTTTTGGGTTGGTTTTCCAAAGTTATGAAAGTAAAGACAAGACAACTAGCAAAATCAAGTAACTATGCTAATCATGCAATAAACTAATAAAAAGGATAAAAACTACAAATGACAAAGCCTTGGGGGCAATGGATATCTGCTTCCGAACCTCTTATCCATCACTAAATCCACAACCTATTCACTACTTTAACTACTTGTTGTGAAGATTAATCTTCTACCCTTCTTTGATAGTAGTTTACAAGAGTGAATTCGACATCTCTTGCTAAACCTCACTAATGGCCCCTTTAGTCATTCAACGCCTAAGAGTATCCCATTAGTGGCATTAAGTACAAAGAATCAACAATCTTGGTAACACTTATAAACATTACACCGTGTCTAAGCATTGAACCAATTCATGCATTAACACAAGATCATCCAAGAACGTTCAACGTTCATAAACTTCTCTTATTTTCTACACAAAACAAATGTGATAAAGAATTTGACATTATCACATTAATCTAGAATTCATCAAATCATCAACCATATTAGAAGCTCTAATTCATGCCTTTGGATTTCATATCAAAACAATAGAGAATTAGCTTCTTTCCCAAAACCCTAACACATAATCATACAAATAATTCATATAATCTAACTTCCAATACCATTAATGTATTCAACAACAAAATTCAAAGCACCATAAATGCACAATAGAGAAAGTATTAAATAGATAGAAATGATTCTTAAGACATGGATAAGGAAGCTTTAATCCATTGTTCCCAAGGAGATTACTAACCTAGATAATGAAAACATATAACTAATCTACAAAAACTAAGAAAAGAAGAATAAGAAACTAGGGTTTCAAACCCAGATAATCGCAGGAAGGAAAGCGATTCTGAAGAGAGAGGATGGGGTTTTGTCTTTATAATACAAAAATAAGGAAATATTTCTGGCCACCCGTCTGTCGCAAGTCCCGGCCAGACCATCGCGAGTCGCGACGGAACTAATATTTAGTATCTGTATTTTTTTCTTCTCCTTGTCTCAAGTCGTCCTCTTCACACTACTTTTCTTTAATCCTTTTGTCTTCAAAGCTCAAGAGAAGGTCTTCAAATCTTCAAAGATAGCTTTCAAAGTCTTCAAAGTCTTCCGACATTTACCTTGTCACACAAAATCCCCCAGAAAAGTTATAAAAGCGTAAAATCACTCTTAACTTATCTTAGATAATTTCAAATCAAAATGCCACATTTAGAGCACAAAAGTGTACAAAAGTGAATCCAAAAAATCCCCAAAATAACAGAATAAAATAGACACATCATACAGGCATTGGGAAGTGCCGACAATCGCTCTTGTTATGTGATATAGATATGAGATATATTTATATGTCTTATATGCGATAGAATCTCAGATCAATGTCATTTACTGGTCATGTTATGCAAATATCTCCAAGTCTAGCTTGTTTAATATAGTTTGATCTCTTGTTTCGCTTGATTAGTAGTTGTTTGACAGAAACCCCCCAAAACCTATGTTTATAGCACTAGCTATTCTCTACACATAATCCAAGCGACGCCCGGTTGTGAGTTGTGTTTAGTTAACTTTCGAATTATAACATCTTAGTGGATAACCCCAGACTTTCCACTAGTTACTCTCTAGTAGTTGGTAGTGAGAATAATATCAAGTTACAATTCTCTATTTTTGCAAATCTCTCCTTGAGTTAGTTTAAGCTCTACCAAAAGGGTTGGTTTGTTAACGACCCTGTGGTGTGCTATTCAAATTTTGGTGCCACTGTCGGGGAAGATAGTTTAAATTTGATTGTTAGCTTACTTTACTAGTTTCTAGTAGTAGTTAGTGTTTTTATTCTTATTTTTGTAGCTTTAGTTTTTTATTGTGTTAATTTTTTCAATAGTTATTGTTGTTACTCCTAATATGGTTTTCTAGTGTTCTCTTTTGGACTGGTAGTATCTTGCTTCTTGCTTACGGTACACACCTGTACCACGAACTTAGGAGCTCTACACTATCTACTAGAAAATGCAGGTGGTCGAAGTAGGAGGAGAAGGTGAACTAGAGGAGAGGTTCCTCATGGACAAAGTGTTTTTGTAGAGGAAGAGAGAGTCTCTATGGAGGAAGACAACGGAATTCTTTGAGAGTTGATGACTCCAAATTTGGAGAATCAACCCATTTCCATCTTCTTCCCACCCAATGTCACTTGTGAACTCAAGAGCGGAACAATACAGTTCTTCCCTACTTTTCATGGGATTGCCAGGAAGGATCCCAACCACCACCTCTCAGACTTCCGGTTAGTTTGTACCAGCATGGAAAAATCGGGGAGGACTACAATTTGAGGTCTTTCCTTTCTCGCTAAGAGATGCAGCTAAGGATTAGCTATACTACCTTCCATTGGGCTGCATCACCTCATGGATAAATATAGAGTGTAGATTTCTCGAGAAGTATTTCCTAGCTTCAAAGTCTTCTGGATTGAAGAAACAGTTTTCTAATAGTTTGAAACTCCCAAAAACTTCTTTGAGTATTGAGAAAAATTCAATTGTATGTTGGATAGAAACCCTATCATCCATTCAAGGAGGGAGATCTCATCTACTACTTATTTGAGAGCTTGTGTGATGAAGACATGCTAATGGTAAACACCGTATGTAATGGTTTGATAGAAAATAAAATCCCCAAAGATGCTATGGCATTATTCAAGGATTGGAAAATGGTACACGGCAGTTTGGGACCAAGTCACGAGTGAAGAATTTGGAGAAACCCACTCATTCCCCCAAGATTGAATAGAAAGTCGAAGCTCTTACTTCAATGATGAGGGAATTCATGAAGGGGAAGATGCAGCAAGTGAAAGTGTGCGACATTTGCAGTTTAGACCACTCTAGCGACATATGTCCACAAGTTGAGGATAAATTTAAGGAGGTGATGGCTTTGGATTTGAATGGTGGGAATATATAATTTTATAGAGGGCGGAAGCAAGGTTTCTAAGGGAACCAAGGTGGAGATCGTCAAGACCCTTATGTAAACTAGTTTAATCCCCGATATCGTGACCGCCCAAATTTCTGGTGGCGCGATGACAACCAAGGTTACAATCATGGAAGAGGTCCACCTATGCCCTACCCTATGGGAGAAGGGCTTTCCAACACCAATGCTTAAATTTATAATTCATACCGGGAGGAAATTCTTGAGGCAATCGCATAGTTAGGAAAGAAAAGTGACATGTTCACAGAGTGAACGAGAAGAGAAATTGAAGAGCTAGGAAAAAAGAGCTTTCTCTAGCATCAAAAACCATAAAATGTAACTTGGGTAACTTGCCACTTCGGTGAGCCGGATCGAGGAAAGAGACTCTGGAAAGTTACTATCTAAACCTGAATTGTCCACGTAATGTGAGTGCACAAACATTGAGAAGTAGGAAGGAGGTGTGAGAAGCCGAGAAGGAAGTTGTGCAATAAAATGTCAAGTTTGTGGAAAACACAAGGTTGTTTTTGAATAAGGAGGGGTAGTAGTTGAGGAGGAGCCCATACAAGTGTTCCCAATAATTGAGGCAAAGGTCAACCCTCTGTCGTCGTTCCTGATTGATTTGAGGGGAAGGCCAAAGGTGGATTCCAATGAAGGTTAAATCTTCCAAATCTTCAATAATGTCGAGGTTAGTATTCCACTTCTAGACGCAATTGAACAAATTCCATCGTATGCAAAATAATAATTTAAAATTCTTGCACTAAGAGTAGGACTAAACCTATTAGAAAAGTAGAACAGTTGAAAATAGGAGGAGTCGCCACTTTAGCCCATAGAAATATTCCTAAAAAGTGTGATACCCCGACATGTTTTCATTACCTCTTTCTCTAGGTGGTAAATTGATTAAGAATACTATGATTGACTTAGGAGCTTCAATTAATGATATCCCTTATAACCTATTTCAGACTCTTGATATAATTGAGCTTAGGGACACTAGGGTGATAGTCCAACTAGCCGATCATTCCCAAGCAAGCCCTAGGGGGATAGTTAGGGATGTTATGGTTAGAGTGGACAATCTTGTATTTCTGGCAGACTTTTATGTCCTTGATGTGATGCACGACGGAGGTGCACCCCCAATTTTATTGGCGCAACCATTTTAAAAATATCAAGGACTAAAATATATGTCCACTTGGGAACATTGACCATAAAAGATGACATTGATAAAGTTAGGTTTGGCATTTACAAATCTAAGCACGAGTTTTGTACTTCTTCTCTCACATGCAATGGATGGATTTGACCAATTTGATGAGTCTTTCATGATTAATGCTCAAGAGAGTCTTGGTATGAATGATGAGGGAAATCACGTGTTGTGTTTTGATTTGATGATGATGATGACACTTATGCCATGCATGAATTAAGTGATAATCCTTTTATTATGCATTTATTTTCTATGGACACTAACATACAGTGGTTAGTACCTGTGGTACTACACCAAGAATTAAGACCTTCTATAAAAATTAATTCATTAAAGCTTTTACTCCAAAAAAAATCATTTTTCCCAAAGCCATTACTACAGTCTTCTTTGTCTCTCTCCTAAATAACCCACTTGTGGAAGATCATTGATTATCTGAATCCAAATTTAGCGTACCTTCTCCCATCAACATAGAGCCTTTAACCCACTCCAATTACTTCAAAAATATTCACCCTCATTTCACATTAGGAGAAATTCAAATTTGGGCACTTTCTCTCAAGGAAGTGTACTTTTGCTTGTTCTCGTGTGAGCTTCATCTCCTAGCCTCCAACTTCATGCAACTCTTTATACTCTTAGTTTACTTTCTTTCATTGGCACGAGTGTGTTATATGTGGGGAACTTGAAAATTCGAAAAGTGTTTAGTGTTTCTTGGCAGTATATGGGTTATATGTATGATATTAGATTGAAATAAGTGTGGGGGGAGATCCTTGAGTTTAGATGACATGAATTTCTACGTGTTGGGTGTTTAGGAAGGATGTTTCTCTATGTGTGATGTTTTTGGATACGTTGTGTATATCTTGACATTACCATTTCTCTTGTGATGTGATAGAATGAATCCTAAGAGGAGTAGAACGGAGAAAGGGACAACCTTCCGAGGTGATAAAGGAAAGGGTTCGGCTAAAGTTTGGAGACAAGAGCTGAAAACTCCCGTACCTCCTACACCCTCCATAGTTGTTGATGAGTTCATGGGATTGGATAATGTTACCAGGAGTTCAGCTTGGTAGTGGATGTATCTTAATAGGTTAAGGAGGACAATCTGGAGACCAAATTCATGTGTGAAGAGACTTTGGTGGTTCTAGGCCTACTCGAACCCGTCATCTACTTTGTAGGAAAGATAGGCCTAGAAGGCTTCCTCGAGAGGAACTCCAAGATATACATTAGGTAAACTTTGGAGTTCTTATCATCCTTAGAGCAGACATTGAATAGTGACGGGAGGAGGACCATCGAATTCCACTAGGAAGACAAAGAGTTTTTAATAACCCACACGAAATTCATTATAGGATTTGGGTGAATGTACGGGAAGGAAGTTTTGAAGACACATTGTCAAGGTATTCCATTCTCATTCAGCAGCTTTTGGAGGAACTTGAGGGGCGTGTATAGGAACTACTTGAGCAAGAGTACCGCAATAGTCCACCCAACTTTGTTTTATGTGCACCGGCTCCTATCCATGGGAGTTCTTTTCCATGGGGAAATTTCTCAATGCCTTGATTGAGACGTGCAAATCCTTTGGGTGATGACTCCAGAAGGAAACTTCGTGGCAACATTTGTGAAGAATGTGACGTGTCCATTTTATGTGGTTATGTTTGGACTTTTTGGACTCACTTTTGTGCACTTTTGTTATTTAGATCTTGTTTTTTACCTTGAAATTCTCTTAGGATATTTAAGAGCAACTTTTGCGCTCTTGTGAATTTTCTAGTGAATTTTGTGTGACTGGGCAGTAACATCGAGACATGAAAACCGAAGACCGTTGAAGACCATGGATTCATCTGTTGAAGACTTGAATACTTGACGATTTAAATAAAAGTGAAGTGGAGAGGAAGCTAGGAAACAAGAAGAAAAAAGAAATCAAGATGTTGTTTCTGGGCTCCGTCCCGACTCATGAAGAATTTGTCGCGATGGACATGTGGCTAGAATTCTTTTTTCCTTTTTCTTGTACTATAAAAGGGACACTATATCCTCTCTCTTCACCAACTTCTTCTTCCCAATTCTGAAACTGAAAAACCCTAGTTTTCTCTACTTTTTCATCTTAGATTACGTTTGGTTTGTTGTTGATTTTTAGCATGAACTCTAGTGGCTAACCTTAGCTTTGGGAGAAATTGATTGAGGCTTCCAACCCCATGTCTTGAGAATCCTTTTTAACTATTTATTTCTTTTCACATTGTGAATTTATGAAGCTTTTAATGTTGGTTGTTGATTTCATTGATGTTCTTGGAAGTTTGAGAATATGAAATGCTTGTATGATGACTTGTTAGGATTGGGTAAAAATAGCTAAGTTTCCCCTCTTTTGATATTGAATCCAAGAGCATGACTTAGAACTTCTAATTGGGTTAAGGATTTGATAATTGCTAGATGAATGTGATGATGTTGAACTCTTTGTCATGTTTGTTTTAAGGTAGGAAATAGGAGGTCTTTGAATGTTGAACTTTCTTGACTAATCTTAGTAAATGCAAAGATTTGTAATGTTTATAAATGTCAAATGAGGTTTAAAAAGAGATGTCAAATTCATTCCTATAAACTTCTATCAAAGAAGGATAGAAGATTTATCTTCATAACAAGTAGTTAAAGTAGCGAATTGGTCTTGGATTCAAGGATAGATAAGAGGCTTGGTAGTGGAAATCAATTTCGGCCAAGGTCCCGTAATTTTTGTTTTACTCACTTTCTAGTAGCTTGTTCAATGTTTAGCATATTTACTTTATTTTTCTAGTTGTCTTTTCTTTAAATTCATAACTTAGAAAAACCAACCAAAAACTCCCATCTTTACTTGCTTTTATATATCTAGTCTGGTATCCACCTTACATGTTTAAACCCTTAGGAAAATCACTCTTTCTCGTGGATGACCCAATTTTCACTATCTAATTAATTATATTTAGGAAGAACCTTATGGCTTATAAATTGTAACTTTGAGAGATACGGAGACAACCTCCCAAATTTTGCCATTGCTGTCAAGGAAGAAACGTTTATTTTAACTGTTTGGCCATATTATGTGGGAGAATGTTCTAGTTCTGAATATGTGTTGGTTTTCTTTAATTCTATTATTACTTGATCTTTGGTTTGCTTCACTACAAGAAACAACACAATTTACCTTGGTTATACGGGGGTTTTTACCTTATTTTTTAGTCCAAAAGTAATGGAAGTAAATGTAGACTGAGTAGAAAGTATATTTTTTTACCTGGGTTCAAAACTGAGGTAAGTTTTTAGTCCAAAAATAATGGAATTAAATGTAGGCGGAGTAGAAAGTATATTTTTTACCTTTGATTCAAAATTGAGGTAAAACTATTTTATGCCTCGGTTTTTAAAAAGAGAACCAAATAAAAAAAGTTGATTGATACTACCTAGTTACACCCGAGGTAATAATGTTTTTACCGACACCAATGCGATATCGCGTTTGGTTAGAAACGAGGTAAACAATTTAACCGATATCATTGCGATGTCGCTAAAAATCGACATATTGATTCAAACTTCTTTTGAAAACATCTATTCTGCATTCATTTCCAGGTAAATCTTTAAGGCTGGATTAGAGAATCCCAGCCAAAATCACACTCCAAATTTACCAAATTACAATCAATCTATACAATCAAAATTTAGAGATTTGCCAAAATCTAGACAATAAATTTGCCAAAATCAAAGTCCATATTCACAAATTGCAGGACCCAAAAAAAATATAGAAACAAATGTAACCCTAAACACTTTACTAGTTGTGTTGTTCAAACTAGCCGTGCAGAAATGGTGACGCACGTCTGGTGGTGCGGTTGAGCATCAGTGACAGACCATCCAGTGATACAGAGCAACGTTAAAAGATGGTGGCGGAGCGTCATGGTGGTTTTGACGAGCGGAGCCTCGCGATGGTGTTGACGAGCGGAGCATCACGGTGGTGTTTGTGGCGCATCGCGGTGGTAGAGAGGTGGCCGATATAAGGTGGTGGGGAGGTGGCTAATGTGAGGTGGTGGTGAGATGGCCGTGATGTCAGGTGGTGGTGAGTTTTCATTGATTTGAGGTGGCGGAGGATTGTGGTGATTGGGAGAGGAGAAGGAAAAAGAGAATGGTGTGAGGCGGATTGGGTGCTTGGTGATGACAGATTAGGGCGTTGGTGACGGATAATGGTGTAGGGGGTCATTGGTGGCGGAGAATGGTGGTGGTGAGGCGTTGGTGGATAAGAATGGAGGGGGAGTTACAGAGAACGAATTATGTTTCGGGTAGGGGTGGGCAAAAAAGTGAAAACTAAAAACCGAACCAAAAACCGAATAATCCGAATTTGAATAACCCAAACCGAATTAAATATACGGTTTTCGGATATCCGAATTGAATAAACCGAATTTTGAATATTATTTTTGGATTGGTTTTGAATATTAAAACTCAACCCGAAACTCGAACCGAATACCGAATTGTAATTAATTAATTATTATATATAATAATTAAATTTTTAAAAAATAAATCAATTTATAAATCAATTTAAGTTTGAGGACCAATCTTTATAGTTAAAAAATTATTCCAAACTCTAAAGTCTAAGTAAGTTTGGGGTAATAAGTAAATAACATAAGTTACCCTAAGTACATTTGTGAAATGCTTGAAGGTGAATGTGAATGTGGAGTGTTTGAAGACTTGAAGAATGTGAAGGATGAAGTCATCCTGTCGTTCTCTCTCTTCTCGCCTTTCTCTGTAACCTCCACCACCACCAACGGTTATTTACACCACCGCTAACGGCTCTATCACAACCTTTCCGAACACCATTTCAATACCACCAGAGCTCTGACCGACAATCTCAGCCGCTATGGCGGCTCAGGCTCCTAAAAGCTTCTCCCAAGTACTCCAAAGCAGAAATCCACCGATATCCATCTCTCTGCCCTCCAACCACATAAACCCAATCACAAATTACAAAGGGGAACCTTCTG
>JAULKM010068094.1:0-12048 GCA_032355605.1 Rubia tinctorum | reverse complement strand
ATTCCACTCTTGGTCGTAAGCATAGGCATTCCTCGAACTGCCTTTGAATTTGCAATTTTCACCAAGGTTTTGTAGTTGATATGACCAAGCTTCCTATGCCAAGTGTGTCTTCATGTTGTTTTGAACTTAAACACCGTACTTCTAGTTCTAGAAGATAATAATTATCTGATGATCGAATCCCAGAGAGAACTTTATCGTTGCCATGTCTCACTACACATTTGCCTTTTTGAAATTCAACTATCATATTGTCATCACGCAACTGACTGATACTTAGTAAATTCTCCTTTAAACCTTTAACGTGCAACACACTAGTAAACAACGGAAATTCTTCAATATGCATTTCACCTTTGCCAATGACTCGGCTATTCTTACCATCACCAAAAGTAGCAGAACCACCATTATGAGGTTTTATTTTTGTCAAAAACTTCTGAGTTCCATTCTTGTGACGAGAGCACCCACTATCAAAGTACCACGAGTCTCTAGAATGTGCAATAAGTGAAGTATGAGCAACAAAGCAAATATTCATTTGTTTAGAAATACATACCCTCTGAACCATCTTTGATCGTTGGGTACTGTCTATGTTGTAACATACAGACAGCTAACGTCCGTTCATGATATCTCTCAATAATTTGAGACATCATTCCTCGGTATGGCCTTGAAACATGCAATAACTACATATGAGAGGTTTTCGTACACGAGTCTTAATCATCTTTTTCTTCAAATCTTGCATCTCCATCTTGAAGTTCCCAATATTGCATGATACATTGCCTTAACCAATCCCTTGCCTATCTTCGAAGCTCTTTTCCATGGTTAGAATGTGGTCTAACTTTGTCTTTCCAGAATTTAACTTCCTGATTGTTGCTTCTGCCAATTCTGCCCTCTCAGTCATCGAATTTACTTTCACATTCAGATTTGCAACTTCATTCTCAAGTTTATCAACCTGCACTTTCAATTTCTTCTTTGCTTTGGTTAATTGACGTTTCTCCATCTTCAGGGATTTATTTGCATCAGCAACCTTCAATCACATGTCATACATTTGTTCATATGAAGTGAAGATATCTTCACTACTCACGGATTGGTCTTAATCATCACTGGAAGTATCAGCAGAACGTATGTTGGAACTTACAGTATCTGTGTTGGAGCATATGTCCACAGTTTCATCAAAAAAAATTGCTCCTAATGCCACATAATTACTGATAAGTTCCTCTTCATCTCATCTTCTTCATCCTCACTTCATGAAGTGACATATGATCTCCCTTGCTTCTTTCGTGTATTGGCACATTCAGACTGAATATGTCCAAAACCTTCACATTCTCTAAACTGAATCGTTCCTTGCTGTTTTGCTTCACCACCTTGATTTCTTGTGAACTGTTGGTTTCCTTGCTCCAAACAATTACCACGGTTCTTACCAACATTTAGTCCATGTGGTTTATTTCTTCCAGATCTCTCTTGTAACTTCTTGTTCACAACCATCTTCAGCATTCTTGAGAAGTTCTTAGTGATGAGAGCAATTTCTTAAACATCATCCTCACTATTTGATTCGTGATCATCCCGTGATGAAGATGCTTTAAATGCCAACTCCTTCTGAGTTTTCTTTGCAGGCTGTTCCATGTTCATCTCATACGTTTGTAGTGTTCCTATCAATTCATCCAAGGACATTGCGGATACATCTCTAGCTTCTCCTATTGTTGTAACCTTCATAGCAAACCTCTTGTGTAGTGATCTTAAGGTCTTCTTCACAAGCTTAGATTCTTGTAAACTTTTCCCAATTGATAAGCCATATTAGAGATGTCTCTCAATTTATAGTTGAATGTGGCAATCGTTTCATTCTCCTCCATCTTCAATTCTTCAAATTTAGTTGCCAACATCTGAAGTTTGAATTCACGTACTCGATTGGTTCCTTCATGTACAGTTTGCAAGATATCCCATGCTTTATTAGCCCGATGACATGTAGAGATGAGTTTAAACTGATTCTCATCCACTGCTGTGAAGATTGCATTCAATTCTTTGGAATTAGCCAGAGAGGCCTTCAATTCATCTTGAGACCAAGATGATTTATCATTGAGCATTTGTCTCCTTGAACTCGATTCTCCCTCTTTCTCCGTTGAGCTAGATTCTTCATAATCAGTTGGATAATTCCACTCGTTCTCAACAAAATGCCATGCAAGTTCATCCAGAGAATTGATAAACACTCTCATGCGACCAGTAATTGTAGTTTGTTCTTTCTAGCAGTGGTGGCCGAGACACAGAAGCTCCTTCCCTTGTCGCCATGGTAAACTCGGATCACACTTTCCTTGACACAACCAAGGTAAAACGTAAGTGACCGAGCTCTGATACCAATTGAAAAACTGGTTTTACCATTTTGGCTTTAACTAGCAAACCTATATTCCAACATAGTTTAACTTAACCAAGTATATAAAGTAAATAATGCACGAGACAAACAACTTGGTTACGCAGTTTAGAGAAATCCACCTACGTCTGCGGGGCTTGGCCCAGTTCAGAATAAATTCACTAATCAGAGATACAGTACAAAGTACACCATACAACTATACTTATCTTCTAATTACAACGTGTGGAATTTGCAAGCTCCCCTTGCTATCGATCCGCCTTGATCAGACTTTCTCTGACCTCGAAACTCGTCTATGCTGGATCTCCTCCTTTCGAGGAATTAGGGTATAAGTTGTGAACTTTGAACAACGTGTCACGTATATTGGAACATATAAAATTCTGGCTCTTGCAAAGCTCTCGGAAGATAGAAATCTGATGCGTAGATTTTCTCAATTAAATTCGTACTCTTTGCATCCGTATAATGTCCTCTATTTATAGTCCATATGAAGATCGGAATGCTCCATAATTATCTCCATAATATTCCTTTTACTTATCTGCTTTTGAAGCATATCCAAATCTCATAAATAAAGGGATTTTTCTATCTCAAATATCCCATAATATTCCATAAATCCAATTCCATAATTATAGGAATTTTCCACAATTCAATTATGCCTCTACAAGGTTGTATTAATTATTGCGTAATCTCCAAGTTTCCATAAATCAAATCCAACGCAATATACTAATCGCCAATTCTATATTTCGGCAGTATGTTCCAACATGGAATGTTTTTTTTATCATAAGTTCACAAATGGCAACACATAAATCCATGAGATGCATATGACTTTACAGGTTTGAAACCGAATTCAAACCGAAACTGAATTTTGAATTTGGTTCGGATAATTTATTTTTTGGGTTATTAGGATTGGTTTTGGTTTTGAGTTTTTTAGGGGCAAAATTGAATAACCCAAACCGAATAAACTAAAAACCGATTAAACCAACCCGACGCCCACCCCTAGGTTTTAGGCCTCAAAACAGCATTTGATTATTTTGTGTTTTCATAATAAGGTGTGTTAAAAATTTCCGTTCCTTATCTAATTATCTTTTTTTATCCGCATTAGGAGAATATTTTATTTCCCATTTGCTATTTTAGAATAATTATTATTAGAAAAACTTCTATTTCCTCTTCTATTTTGGGCAGAGTTTCTATGTTTGTGGGAATATGTTTCTTTTGTTATAATACATATATTAAATTTAGATTTGAAGATACTTTTAACCATTTTCTACCCATTAGTATAAATGCGTTAGAGATTTTCAAGATGAATTTAATCTTTAGATTCAATAATATTCCTTATTTTATCTTCTTAGACGGCACAGATGAACTTATATCCAAAAGAGAACTTGGGGTGGGGTTATTTGGAAGTGGAGGAGACTAATATAGGAGAAGAATTCAAGGATGAAATTGATCTTCACAATAGTTCAGCGATTTCAGCACAGATTTGGCGTTCGGTGTCTGAACGACTATTGTCATAACTTTTTCGATAGGGAAACGGACCAAAAATTGGAACCCACTGCTTACATGTTATATATGGGTAATTTGGGTTATCCAACATTGTTCTAGGCCTCAAAAAAGCCTTTTAATATTTTTCTTTAATATTTTTCATGTGTTCAGAAACTCCATTCTAGATAGATTATTTTTTCTACCCTTATTAGGAGAATATTTTTTCCTATCTCTATTTTAGAAGAATTATTTTTAGAAAAACTCTAATTCATTTTCTATTTTAGGTAGAGTTATCATCTTGGTATAAATATATTTCTTCTGTTAATCTTAGGAAGATTAGATTTAGATTTAGAAGAACACTTCTATTTCTGGTTAGTATGAATAGGACAATGATTTTCAAGACAAATTTAATCTTTTGATTCAATAATATTCCCGAGACTTTATCTTCTTTCCTGGTGGGTTACAAAATTTGTTCTCAGGGTTTGACGTTTGTCAACTTATATCGTTACTCGGATTTGTGTTTGTGAAACCTTACGTTTTCCAAATACGTGAGGTTGTATCAGAGCATGCTTTCTCATATTTCTTGTCACTTGATTCGTGATGGAGATCAACCTACAACGAAGGAAGATTTAGATGGGGTGATTGCGGATTTTTTTGTCACTCTTGCTGCTTTGACGGCACATAAAAACATTTATCCATAAGAAAACTCGGGATTGAGCTCCGTGGAAGTGGAGGAGACTAGTGTAGGAGAAGAAATCAAGGAAGAAATTAATTTTCGCAAATATTTTGCAATTTCAACACAGATTTGGCGTTTTATGTTCAAACAACTATTGTAATACCTTTTAGAAATGGGAAACGGGCCAGAGAACGGAACTCATGGCTCCATTTTATATATGGGATTGTTTAGTAATCCGAGATCGTTCAGGAGTCAAAATAGTCTTAGAATATTTTCCATTTGAATATTCAGGTGTGTTAAAAAGTTCCAATCTTGATAATATAATTTTTTTTACCCTCATTAAGAAAATATTTTATTTCCTATTTCTATTTTAAAAGAAATCTTATTAGAATAAGTGTTATTTCCTTTCTATTTTAGGTAGAGTTTCTGTCTTTGCAAAATTATATTTCTTTAATTTTTCTTAGAATAATTATATTTAGATTAGAAAATTACTTCTATTAGATTTCTTTTTAGCTATCTGTTGGTATGAATAGGGAAATGGGCCAACAAATACAACTCAATGCTTTACCGTGGGCTCTGGGATTTTTTGGCAATCCAAGATCAATTCAGACATGAAAACAACCTTTGGATATTTTCTGTTTATTTTTAGGTGTTACTGAAATTCCATTCTTGATCATACTATTTTTTCTATCCTCATTTGAAGAATATTTTATTACCAAATTATATTTTATTGGAAAACCCATTATTTCCTTTTCTATTTCAAACAGATTTTATTTCTTTTGCAATAATATATTTCTTTTGTAATTCTTAGAATAATTAGATTTAGATTTAGAAGAATATTTGTTTTCCTTTTTATAAATAGCACATATTTGTGAGTATAAATAGCACATAAATTTTTAAGAAGAATTTAATCTTTTGATTGAATAATATTTCGGGGATTTTATTTTCTTTCCTAAAGGATTCCGGATTACGATCTTAGGGTTTGACGCTTGTCAACGAATATTGTTACTCATATTTGTGCTAGCAAATCCGAACGTTTTCCAACTACGTCAGGTTGTAATAGAGCAAGATTTCTCCCATTCTTTTTGCTTGATTCACAATGGGGGATCAACCAACAACTAAGAACGATTTAGATGAGATAGGCACAGATCTTTCCGCTGATCAGATTTCTTTGACGGCACAGATGAACATTTATCTAGAAGAGAACTAGGGTTCCAGTTCTTTAAAGTGGAGGAAAGTTTTGCTGGATAAGAAATTGATCGTCGCAATGGTTAAGCAACTTCAATGCAGATTTGGTGTTCAGTGTACAAATACATGTTATGATACCTTTTTCGTAAAGGGAAACGGGCCAAACTTTGCACTTGGCATTATTGGCAATCCAAGATCCTTTCATACCTCAAACAACCTTTTCGTGTTTACCATTTTTGTTTTTAGGTGTGTTCAAAATTTTCATTCTTGACAAATTATTTTTTCTATTCTCATTAGAAGAAAATTTTATTTCTTATTTCAATTTTAGAAGGATCGATCATATTAGAATAACACTATATTATTTTCTATATTAGGTAGGGTTTATGTTTTGCATGATATTATTTCCTTCGTTATTCCTAGAATGACTAGATTTGGATTCAGAAGAATGCTTTTATTCCTTTCTAGTTAGCAGTCTATTAGTATAAATAGGAAAAATATTTACAAGGCGAATTTAATATTTCTAGTCAGTGCGATTCTATAGATTTCATCTTATTTCCTGGTGGATTTCAAAATTTGTTCTTAGGGTCTACTGCTTATAAACTGATATGAGAAAATGAAAGTTTTAGTACCAACTTTTAGAAGAAATTACAATTTAATTTGTTCCTCTTTTTGTGAATTGTTCCTTAAAGGTTATCACGTTATTGAGAAACTTTCTCAATTGGTTCCCACATATTATTAGCCAGTTCAAATGAGCCAACCATGGTCAACCTTTCTAGTGGTGTCACCACTGGGAAGCAGTGAACATGGAAAACAAGGATGTTCGAAGAGATGGTGAATATGGTTTTATTGGTGGTGTTCGGAACATGGTGGAGGATGGGTGGATAAAAACAGAAAGAAGAGCAATTTTAAAAACATCAATTTAAGGTCAAAATTTTTAAAATTATATTTTTTAAAATCTCTGTAAATGTTGAATGGTCTGTTAACTACACTATAACGTGTTATGACTGGTAAAATACCAATTGAAAATATTTCATAATAATCTGGGAATGTTTTTGGAACATAATGTAAAAAGAGGAACGAAACCTGTAATTTCACCTAACGGTGGGCACCTAAGCTGTTATTTTCTCAAACTGATATGGTAACTCAGATTTGCACTTGAAAATGTTTACGTTTTGTGGCTACGTCTGGTTGTATTTGAGATGGTTTTATCTTTTTCATTTTTTCTTGATTCACAATGAGAAATCAACCACAGCAAAGTGGACTTTAGATGGGGTGATCGTTGCTTTTTCTGCCGCTTTAACCTCTTTGACGGAACAGATGAGCATTTATCCACACAAGAACTTGAAGTCAAGTTCTTTGGAACTGGAGAAGATTGGTGTAGGATAAGAAATCGAGGAACAAATTGACCGTCAAAGGTTCAACAATTTCAGCGCAGATTTGGTGTTTAGTGTCTGAACGACTATTTCATACCTTTTCAAAAAGGAAAACGGGCCAACAAATGCAACTCTCTGCACTCTGTTAAGTATGGGTTTTTTTCTGCAATTTGAGATCTTTTTTGGCCTCAAATAACTTTGGATATTTTCCATTTTTAATTTTAGGTGCGTTCATAAATTCCATTCTTGATCTAATTATTTTTCCACCTCGTAAGAGAATATTTTATTTTCTATTTCACATATACTTAACAAGTAAATGGTGTTACGGTCACTGTTTATCCTTCTGCCTCAAGTGAGGGGGTGTGTATGTTTGGAGATTTGCTTCGTTCTTTCCAGGTGTTAGTTCTAGTGGTAGATTTTGCTTAACTAGGTAAGTATATACCATTAGGGTTATCACATTTATATAGTAGAAGATTTTAATGGTTGATATTAAACGTATAAAATTTGTTTAACATTTGAGATTTATGAAAATGGATAAAAGTGATTTTTAATTCGAAACTTGGAATTATTCATTTAAATAGTAAAAACTAGGTTGTTCTTTGCTGAAATGTACTCAAACCTTAGTTATAAAGTTAAGTCAAATGCGAAGTCAAACCTTGTTCATATACTTAACAAGTAAAGTAAACAGTTGACCACCTTTTAATTTAAGTCAAACCTTTTTCATAATATTGGTGTTAGTGTGTGGACAGAGTAGTGAAGGTTGATCATATATTTGATAAAGTCAAATCTTAGCTTGCGGTAATGGAATATAAAACAACGAGTTTGGTTTAACTTTCGGTTTGGATAACTCAAGTCTGGATATATATATATATATATATATATATATATATCATTAGTTACCATTAATTGCACAGGAGCTGACATTCAATTAATTGAAGTTAAACCTTGTTCATCTACGTTCAACAAGTGAAGTAAATACTAGACCTCTGATTCATTGAAGCTAAACCTTCCTCTTATGGTTTTACCTTCGGTTAGGGGTAGTCAACCCTAGTTAAAAATACATACCATATTCTCTATGTGAATATTATAAATATTTAATTCCGGAACGAAATCGATTATATAATTGCAGGCTGTCAGTTAAACCGGTATCTTAATGACATCGGTGATATGGGAATAATGGACGACATCGAGTATGTATCGATAAGTAGTCAACGAATACAAAGTATTTTCGGATATATTTTTCTTCCAAAGATGTCTTAGCGAATCGCAGGTGACATCAATTAGGTATCGGCATGCATGCGGTACTACCAACTGCAGACCAAAACTGGTAATGTGTAAACTAAACCCTAAATTTCAATTAAAGTGAATAATGGCTGATGTCCATTGGAACAGTAAATACGTTTAAGGAGCTAAATTTTTTATCAGGTATATATACCCAATACCCTAATTATAAATACAATATTTTCTTAACACTTTCTCAGAATGAGCCGCCACAACTACCAACATGTGACCTATGTCGGCTGCAACCTTTTCCAGTGATTTATTTACCCTTTTTCAAACACCAAGGCATCCCTCATCAATATATATCGTTGAATATATATATATATATATAGAGATTCAATATGATTGAAATTAATATTATTACATTACTTGAAAATATCGTGTATATGTGATGATACTGGTGCTTATTCGCTACCCATTTGTACGTGATCACTATGTCATGTAGCCAGTCAGGCCGGTCCAAGGAGCTCTCGGTGTCGAGCAGCACACCTTCTCGCCCACAAATGCACGATTCTTAGTAATTCTATCTACCAACACTTCTAAAAAATTCTGACCTTGGTAATTTTTTTACCAACAATACTCAATACTACAGATACAATAATTCTTAACTTTTCAATTCAAAATTATTATTATTATTATTATTTATTGGTTGTTATTAGTTGATTCCCCTCCCCCATCTAGATTCAACCACTTCTACCGGAGTTTAAGGTTCCAACCACCATTTAGTGCGACGACAACGTTTGGGAGATATCCTACTATGGGAACACAAGAAGCAACATATTGAACCCTAAAGGGTAGAAAAAATTCATTACAGACACTGACTTCAAGACCGGAGAAGCTGCCTTCTTCGAGCTTCTGGAGTCCACCAAGTGGAAGATCGTTCAAAGCCTTCCTACTCAAATCTAGCTTGTCTACCTCTACCCCCTATGTGTTTGATTTAGGATTTTCTAGGATTCAGTCAACGAACATGTTTTGTATAGTTAAACAATATTCCAACATTTTAAGGTTAAAATTAAACCTTGATAATTTTAAACCAACGTGTCACATACTGGTAATTATGTTTTCTTCATGATCTCAAGGTAACTTCATGTTTTTTGTTTTTACAATAATGATACTGTTAATTATGTATGTACATGTGTATGAAACCATTGATTGCATGAAATACTCAAACGGAATTTATACATAGAGATAATCTTTTTCAGAATTTTCCACACCTCACGAGCTGACACCGGACGCATCTCATTTGTCTATTGATCAAACTGATACCAGATCGACATGCGACCAACATCATCACCATAAACCATAACAGACAACGATAATCCTGTGGAACTAACTAAACTTAGACCTTACCGATGATAGCCCAATATTGGAGGTTTGCATTGATTGCTCTCTGGTTAAACATTACAATAATTTGACATTGATATCATGTAAGATTCGTTTCACCATGATCCAATAACCAATATCGATTAAGAGGACAAATCCATGGCTTCATACATTAATGAATATTCGCCGACATTGGTAGTTTATAGGATACTTAGACACTTTACCGATGTGTAACAAATGGTTGTCCTTCAATATCTTTTTACCTCGGTTTTGAAAAAAACTGAGGTTAAAAGCCAACCTTTTACCTTAGTGTTTCAGAAAACCAAGGTAAAAATAATTTTTACTGTAATTTTTCAAAAAATCGAGGTACAAGAACTTTTTACCTCGGGTTTTAGACTATTTTCTAAAATCGAGATAAAAATGGTGAAGTCAAAATTGAGTTTTCTTATAGTGAGTATTCATAGAGATTCGTCCATTGTGAAGTGGCGGAATCAAGGATATGGTCGGAGTAAAAATATACTAATTTAGAAGTAGATAGAATTTACGGTAAGATCGTTATTCTTAGAAGATCCGGGCGTGGAATAATGGGGCAGTCACGAACACGGTAAGAGATTAATTAATAATAGTTTAGGGAAGGTTAATGTAGATAAAGGGTGGCATAAAATATTGCCTAATTAATGGTCGCGGCCTGAGGTTAACCAGTTGGCCTAGCCTAGGTTGTGGATACGGCTAAAGGTCATTGCCCTTGAACAAATAAAGAGTGGGTCCCAAAATCGAGTCAGCTCGGATACTAGATAAAACATAAAAATATTATTTGATGTAATATGATTTTCACCTCTCATAAAGGCCACGTCATGAGAATTACATACATAGACTGTATGAAATAAATAAAAATAGGAAGATGAATAGGAATAGGAATATTATTTAATATCTCAATACTGAGGAGTTTGTAGAGATGGCAGATTCAGGACGTTGTCTAGCTCTGTCGTCCATCTCGGGAATGATGGCGGTATTCATTGAAACATTTTTTTACGGGGTAAAACACAAGGACTTCACAGGGTGTCACCTATACAACAATTTATGATCTTTACTAAGTTCGAACATTAGTATGTTGCTAATCATCTATGTCAGAGACTACAAGGATTGTGTAACAAAAACTAGTGCTTTCATATATTTGATCAAGTATTAGTATCCCGTTTAACACTTTCCATCCTGCAAACTCATATTACTCAAAACAGATAAGGTACCAAATTAGATTTAATAAGTGAAAAACACATGTTGTGAAATATTGTTACTAAACGAGTTTTCTCGACATTGGAAAATTTTATTAATAGATCAAATACATAGTCAAATGGGGGAAATTTATTATAGGGAGACATTTTTAAATTAACAATTGAGGTAATATTTTGATTTACTAAAAACATGTATAAAATGAGTGATTTGTCCTTTCAATTGTCACAATTATAGCACTCTTGTTAGAATAGAAGATTCTAGAGACTAGTTTAGGGTTTAGATATTTACATTTCTACCCTTTGTGTACTATATTTATTCTCTCAATAATCTAAACCTCAATTGAGGGGAATTTACTTTTACATGGTATCAAAGCAGTGTTAGTATCCTGCTTTCTTTTTCTTTCTTCTTTTTCGGAACAGCTTCTCAATATCAATCATCTTCTTCGGTGGCTTTCTTCTCGGCGTCGGCAACAGCTTCTCGTCCTTCTCTGACGTCTCTATTACCATCCTCTGGCGGCCCAGGACGAGAGCCACCACAACCATAGGTTCCATTCCCACTGCCCACAAACGGAGAGGCTCTATTACCGTCCTCCGGCGGACCCTTCACGGCGGCGGCACCTTCTTTTCGGCCATAGCGTGTCTGACCTCTCGGCGTCGGAAGACAAATTTTCTCATGCTTTTCTTTTCGTCTTCGCTGGTGATATCCCTCGGCTAGTTCATCGTTCAGAAATTTTTTTGGCGTGTGAGATCCACGCGCCAGAGAACAGACCCGCGTGTTTCGGCTTTGGCGCGTGGGTTACACGCGCGCGCGTCTGACACGCGCTCCAACCCCTGCCAGCGCGTGAACCACACGCGCTCAGCTTTTCTTGCGCATGACACTCACGCGCTCCAGCTCTCCTTTGACCGATTTGGTTGCATCCTCCTGTTGGCAATATTTTGTTCTGATTATTTGTTTTCTAGTGATCTCCACCTTCAGTTTCATTGGGATTATTTGTTTACTGGTGATCCAATAATCCTCCAATAATCATGTCACTCTCCGGTTCTCGCATTATTGATAGTTGTGCCTCCAATCAGTGGATTCTTGACTCTGGTGCAACGTCTCACATGACTTCAAATCCTCGTCATCTGCAGAAGGTACATCCCTATCGC
>JAULKM010068083.1:0-12048 GCA_032355605.1 Rubia tinctorum | reverse complement strand
CATGTCAATAAGGCATTTTATAAATTAGTCCCGGGCAAGTTCCAATTAAAAAAAATGATCACATATAATCAAACAAAGGTAGCATACTAATAACCATAATGTTAACAAGAAGATTCCATATACTGGCCTACATTAGTCGTAGCCATTGTTGCATCCATTATTGCTAGCCAAGCTCTGATATCAGGAGCTTTTGCAATTATATTTCAATCCCTAAGCCTCGGTTTTTTCCCAAGCGCTAAAATTGTTCACACTCTAGCGAAGTACGAGGGCCAAGTATATATTCCTGAGGTTAACTACATCATTTTGGTTGTTTGTGTTATAGTTACCTGGGGATTCAAAACAAAAAAAAGAGATTGGACAAGCCTGTAAGCACGAACAAAATGCAATATTAAGAATTATTGTGTACTGATGGAAATTTACAAAATAGTTTTTTAATAGTTCGAGCGAATGAGACTGTAGTTATGTTACAGAAGGACTAGGTATAACCTAATTTAAGTTTTGGGGACTATATACCTAGTGGAAAGAATATCTACATATATGTTTATTAGAAGTTGTTTAAAAATATCTTTTATCATAATCCAAAGTTGAGGTAAATTTGATAAATTTGTTCAAGAAGAGTCATGTTTCTAATATAAAAATCAATATTTGAATCATATCCTTTTTGTGGCCGGACGTATTATTTAAACTAAGGAATGCATACAAAATATTGTGTGACGGTAATTCGGTTAAGGCTAAAAAATTCATGTACCCAAATAGCTCTCACACTAAAATGACCTAAATCTGCAAACATGGAAATAGTTCCTGTGATGAACGGTACGACTTCTCCTAAAGATATCCATCATTTCATTCCATTTCTTCTGAATTAATGAACAATATATATTGGATTGAAAGTCTTTAGAACTCCAATCTCATGTTTGACTAAGTTGTAGATGCCAGTAAGATTTATGAACAAAAATCACAAACATATCATTGGCGCAAAAGCCAAGCGCACGCTTTAAGCACAAAAGCATTGAATGATAAACACAATTATTTATGTCAGAACAAACTTACAAAATTTGCACGCAAACTGCACGATAATAATATATATAATTATGACACAAATATGTTCTGATGGATTTTTTTGATAGAAAGCATGGTTCCCAACTTGTTTGATTACTTCAATTATGCTTACAAAGTCGGCTTTGCTTTCACTCCAGCTGTCAGCTTGTGGTTTCTGTTTATATCTCTTATCGGCTTATACAACTTATTTAAGTACAAACCTGGAGTACTTTGGGCGTTCAACCTGAAATAGATTGTTGAAATGTTGATTACTTCAGAAAAAGTGGTGAGAAAGGATGGATTTCTTTAGGCGGAGTTGTATTGTGCATTACTAGAGCTGAAGCCATGTTCGCTGATTTGGGTCATTTCAGCATGAGGGTTGTACATGTATGTTCTTCTAGTGACAAAGCATTGAATGGTATACATAATTATTTATATTAGAAAAAACTTACAAAATTTGCACGCAAATAGCACAATAAAAATATATATAATTATGACACAAATATTTAGTAATGAATTTGTTTCTGTAGAAAGCATGATTCCCAACTTATTTTATTACTTAAATTATGCTTAGAAAGTAGGCTTTGCTTTCACTTCGCCTGTCAGCTTGTGGATTATGTTCATATCTCTTCAGCGGCCCATGTGAAGAAAGCTTCATTCCTCATGAAGTAACCGGAACATGTCCATAAGGCATTTTATAAATTAGTCCCGAGCAAGTTCTAGTTTAAAAAATGTGATCACATATAATCAAACAAAGGTAGAATTGCGCACTTAGCATACTAATAACTGTAATGTTAACGAGTAGATTCCATATACTGGCCTACATTAGTCGTAGCCATTGTTGCAACCATTGTTGTTAGCCAAGCTATGATATCAAGAGCTTTTGCAATTATATTTCAATCCCTCAGCCTCGATTGTTTTCCAAGAGCTAAAGTTGTTCACACTTTAGCGAAGTATGAGGGCCAAGTTTATATCCCTAAGATTAACTACGTCTTTTTGGTTGCTTGTGTTATAGTTACCCGGGGCTTTAAAACAATAAAAGAGATTGGACAAACCTGCAAGCACAAACACAATGAAAGAATTTTAAGAATTATTGTGTTATATGGAAAGTCTACAGCAGCCCACTCAAGCTCCTCCAGAAGAGTACACACTTATCAGTCTGGAAAAACTTCAGTCAGAGTCTTATCAGGTTTGATTCAGCCATATAACGCTCAAAATAAATCACAAGATTCCTCGACAAATTCACTGACAGAAGTTACTACAACATTAGCAAATGAAGATGAACTGCAGATTGTGCAGAAAGCGTCGGATCAAGGGTATGTTTTATCTGATCGGAGAAGCAGTTGTTTTGGAAAACCAATAAGTTTGTGGTTGATAATGAACATTGTTTCCTAAGAAAGAATGCCAACCAGAGGGGGAAGCAGTTGTAGATTTCAAGGACTTGGCATAATAATTGGTATAAAACATACAAATCAGTGCAAACTTTAAAAATATTTGCACACACATAGTATGATGATCAACCGTACACATAATGATTTATACTTATTTAAAATTAAAAAATTTGCACGAAAACTGCATGATAATAATATTAATTAATTATGTCTAATTATGGCACAAAAAATGTTTAGCTGGTGTGGTTGCAGTCATATTGTTCACAACTTGTTTGGTTACTTTTCTTCTTTGCGTATATGGTAATAGATTTCTGATATCTATCTACAGTACTAAAAATATTTATATAATGCAGATATATCCATATCGGCTTACCATTAGCCTGATATGGAAAGAAAGCATATGGTGGATAGTTCTTTTCTTTGTTTCATGTATAGCAATACACCTCATATATCTATTTGCATTACTTTATGAATTCACACAGGGCGGATACCTTCCCCTCGACTTATCATTAGTCTTAACGATCATCATAAGTTTTCTGGCACTGTGTTTACAAGGAACGTTACGTGTTTGAGCTCAACAAAAAGGTATCAAATGAATTCGTGAGAGACTTGGCCAACAATTCCAGAATTAAAAGAGTGCCTAGAATTGGACTTCTATATTCAGAACTTTTCAGGGAATTCCGCCAATATTCCCACATTTAATAGCCAACATTCCATCAGTATACTCAGTTGTGGTAACAATGTCAATCAAGTCTATTCCTGTCAACATAGTAGCACTTCAAGACAGGTTACAGTTTAGACAGGTTGAGCCTTAGGAGTTTTGTGATTTTCGTTACATTGTGAGGTATGGATACGATGATAAAATTTAGGAACCACAAGTTTTCGAGCAACAACTTATTTAGAATTTGAAACATTTATTAGCCATGAGAACTTCATCTTGGAAGAAGAAAGTTACACTGAGTATATCCACAAGCATGTAAGCCCGAACACAATGCAAGTACTTGGCATATAATAATTGGTATAAAATATACAAATTAGTGAAAACTTTAATAAATTTTTTCACAAATAGTATGATGATCAACCGTATACATAATGATTTATATTTAATTACAATTACAAAATTTGCACGCAATTTGCATGATAATAATATTAATTAATTATGTCCAATTATGACACAAAAAATGTTTAGCGGGTGTGGTTGCAGTCATGTTGTTCACAACTTGTTTGGTTACTTTTCTTCTTTGCATATATGGTAATAGATTTCTTATATCTATCAACACTGCTAAAAAAATTTATATAATGCAGATACTTCCATATCGCTTACCATTAGCCTGATATGGAAAGCAAGCATATGGTTGATAACTCTTTTCTTTGTTTCATGTATAGCAATCGACCTCATATATCTATCTGCATTACTTTATAAATTCACACAGGGCTGATACATTCCAATCGGCTTATCACTAGTCTTAACGATCATCATAGGTTTTCTGGCACTATGTTTACAAGGAACGTTACGTGTTTGAGCTTAACAATAAGGTATCAAATGAATTCGTGAGAGACTTGGCCAAAAATTCCCGAATTAAAAGAGTGCCAAGAATTGGACTTCTATATTCAGAACTTGTCCAGGGAATTCCACCAATATTCCCACATTTTATAGCCAACATTCCATCAGTACACTCAGTTGTGGTAATGGTGCCAATCAAGTCTATTCCTATCAGCAGAGTAGCACTTTAAGAAAGGTTCCTGTTTAGACAGGTTGAGCCTTAGGAGTTTTGTGCTTTTTGTTGCATTTTGAGGTGTGGATACAATAATAAAATTAAGGAACCACGAGTATTCGAGCAACAGCTTGTTGAGAATTTGAAAATATTTATTAGGCATGAGAACTTCATCTTGGAAGAAGAAAGTTACACTGAGTATATTCACGAGCCTGTAAGCATGAACACAATGCAAGTATTTGACATATAATTATTGTTATAAAATATACAAATTAGTTCAAACTTTAACAAAAATTGCACACAAATAGTATGATGATCAATCGTATACATAATGATTTATATTTGTTTAAAATAACAAAATTTGCACAAAAACTGCATAATAATAATATTAATTAATTATGTCCAATTATGGCACAAAAAATGTTTAGCTAGTGTGGTTGCAGTCATGTTGTTCACAACTTGTTTGGTTACTTTTCTTCTTTAAATATATGATAATAGATTTCTTATATCTATCAACACTGCAGATACATTGATATTGGTTTACCATTAGCATGATATGGAAAGCAAGCATACAGTGGATAGCTCTTTTCTTTATTTCATGTATAGCAATCAACCTCATATATCTATATGCAGTACTTTGAGAATTCACATCGGGCGGATACCTTCCACTCAACATATAATTAGTCCTAATGATCACTATAATAATATGGTACTATGTTTACAAGGAACGTTACGTGTTTGAGCTCAACAACAAGGTATCAAATGAATTCGTGAGAGACATGGCCGAAAATTCCCGATTTAAAAGAGTGTCTGGAATTGGACTTCTATATTCAAAACTTGTCCAGGGAATTCCCACATTTTATAGCCAACATTCCATCAGTACACTTAGTTGTGGAAATGGTGTCAATCAAGTCCATTCCTATCAGCAGAGTAGCACTTCAGGAAATGTTCCTGTTTAGACAGGTTGAGTCTTAGGAGTTTTGTGCTTCTTGTTGCATTTTGAGGTATGGATGCAATGATAAAATTAAGGAATCATGAGTATTCGAGCAAAAGCTGGTTGATAATTTGAAAACTTTTATTATGCCTGAGAACTTCATCTTGGAAAAAGAAAGTTACACTGAATATATTCACGAGCCTGTAAGCACGAACACAATGCAAGTACTTGGGATATAATTATTGTTATAAAATATACAAATTAGTGCAAACTTTTAAAATTTTCCACACAATAATTGTATGATGATCAACCGTATACATAATGATTTATATTTTTTTAGAATTACGAAATTTGCACGCAAACTGCATGATAAAAATATTAATGAATTATGTCCAATTATGACACAAAACTTTTTTAGCTGGTGTGGTTGCAGTCATGTTGTTCACAACTTGTTTGGTTACTTTTCTTCTTTGCATATATGGTAATAGATCTCTTATATCTATCAACACTGCTATAAAAATTTGTATAATGCAGGTACATCTATATCGGCTTACCATTAGACTGATATGGGAATCAAGCATATGGTGGATACCTTTTTTCTTTGTTTCATGTATAGTAATTGACCTCATATATCTATCTCCAGTACTTTATGAATTCATATAGGGTGGATACCTTCCACTCGACTTATCATTAGTCCTAACGATCCTCATAGAAATCTGGCACTATGTTTATAAGGAACGTTACGTGTTTGAGCTCAACAACAAGGTATCAAATGAATTCGTGAGAGACTTGGCCAAAAATCCCCAAATTAAAAGAGAGCATGGAATTGGATTTCTATAATCAGAACTTGTCCACTGAATTCCGCCAATATTCCCACATTTTATAGCCAACATTCCATCAGTATACTCACTTGTGGTAATAGTGTCAATCAAGTATATTCCTATAAGCAGAGTAGCACTTCTGGAGAGGTTCCTCTTTAGACAGGTTGAGCCTTAGGAGTTTTGTGCTTTTCATTGCATTGTGAGGCATGATCAAAATGATAAAATTAATGAACCACGGGAATTGTAGCAACACCTTATTGTGAATTTGAAAACATTTATTAGGCATGAGAACTTCATCTTGGAAGAAGAAAGTTACACTGAGAATATTCACAAGCCTGTAAACACGAACACAATGCAAGTACTTGGAATATAATAATTGGTATAAAATACACAAATTAGTGAAAACTTTAATAAATTTGCACACAAATAGTATGATGATCAACCGTATACATAATGATTTATATTTGTTTGAAATTTTAAAATTTGCAAGCAAACTGCATGATAATAATATTAATTAATTATGTCCACTTATGACACAAAAATGTTTAGCTGGTGTGGTTGAAGTCATGTTGTTCACAACTTGTTTGGTTACTTTTCTTCTTTGCATATATGGTAATAGATTTCTTATATATATCGACAGTGTAAATTTTTTTATATAATGAAGATACATATATATCGGCTTACCATTAGCCTGATATGGAAAACAAGCATATGGTTGAAAGCTCTTTTCTTTGTTTCATGTATAGCAATCGACCTCATATATCTATCTGCAGTACTTCATGAATTCACACAAGGCGGATACCTTCCACTCGGCTTATCATTAGTCCTAATGATCATCATAGGAATCTGATACTATGTTTACAAGGAACGTTACGTGTTTGAGCTCAATAATAAGATATCAGATGAATTCGTGAGAGACTTGGCCAACATTTCCGAATTAAAAGAGTGCTCGGAATAGGACTTTTATATTCTAAACTTGTCCAGGGAATTCAGCTAATATTCCCACATTTTATAGCCAACATTCCATCAGTACACTTAGTTGTGGTAATGGTGTCAATCAAGTCTATTCCTATTAGCAGAGTAGCACTTCAGGAGAGGATCCTTTTTAGACAGGTTGAACCTTAAGAGTTTTGTGCTTTTCATTGCATTTTGAGGTATGGATACAGTGATAAAATTAAGGCACCACGAGTATTCCAGCAACAGCTTGTTGAGAATTTGAAAACCTTTATAAGGAATGAGAACTTCATAAAAAAGAAAGTTTCACTGAGTATATTCACGGGCCTGTAAGCACGAACATAATGCAAGTACTTGTCATATAATAATTGGTATAAAATATACAAATTAGTGCAAACTTTAAAAAATTTACACACAAATAGTATGATGATCAACCGTATACATAATGATTTATATTTGTTTAGAATTACAAAATTTGCTTGCAAACTGCATAATAATAATATTAATCAATTATGTCCAATTATGAAACAAAAAAAGTTTAGCTGGTGTGGTTGAAGTCATGTTATTCACAACTTGTTTGGTTACTTTTCTTCTTTGCATATATGGTAATAGATCTCTTATATCCATCAACGGTGCTATAAAAATTTGTATAACACAGATACAACTATATAGGCTTACCATTATCCTGATATGGAAAGCAAGCATATGTTTAATAGCTATTTTCTTTGTTTCATGTATAGCAATCAACCTCAGGTATCTATCTGCAAAACTTTATAAATTCACACAGAAAGGATACCTTCCATTCAGCTTATCATTAGTCATAATGATCCTCATAGGAATCTGGCACTATGTTTTCAAGAAACGTTATGTGTTTGATCTCAACAACAAGGTATCAAATGAATTCGTGAGAGACTTGGCCAAAAATTCCAGAATTAAAAGAGTGCATGGAATTTGACTTCTATATTCATAACTTGTCCGGGAAATTTTGCCAATATTCCCACATTTAATAGCCAACATTCCATTAGTACACTCAGTTGTGGTAATGGTGTCGATCAAGTCTATTCCTATCAGCAGAGTAGCACATCAGGAGAGGTTCCTGTTTAGACAAGTTGAGCCTTAGTAATTTTGTGCTTTTCGTTGCATTGTGAGGTATGGCTAAAATGTTAAAATTAATAAACCACGGGTATTCAAGCAACAGCTTGTTGAGAATTTGAAAATATTTATTAGGAATGAGAACTTCATCTTGGAAGAAGAAAGTTACACTGAGTATATTCACGAGCCTGTAAACACGAACACAATGCAAGTACTTGGAATATAATAATTGTTATAAAATATACAAATTAGTGAAAACTTTAATAAATTTGCACACAAATAGTATGATGATCAACCGATAAAATGTGCAAGCAAACTGCATGATAATAATATTAATTAATTATCTGGTGTGGTTGCAGTCATGTTGTTCACAACTTGTTTGGTTACTTTTCTTCTTTGCATTTATAGTAATAGATCTCTTATATCTATCGATGGTGCTATAAAAATTTGTATAATGCAGATACATCTATATCGGCTTACCATTAGCCTGATATGGAAAGCAAGCATATGGTGGATACCTCTTTTATTTGTTTCATGTATAGCAATCGACCACATATATCTATGTGCAGTACTTTATGAATTCACACAAGGCGGGTTCCTTCCACACGGCTTATCATTAGTCCTAATGATCATCATAGAAATCTGGTACTATATTTACAAGGAACGTTTCGTGTTTGAGCTTAACAACAAGATATTAAATGAATTTGTTAAGGACTTGGCAAAAAATCCCCGAATTAAAAGAGTGGCTGGAATGAGCTTTTATATTCAAACCTTGTCTAGGGAATTCCGCCAATATTCCCACATTTTATAGCCAACATTCCATCAGTACACTTTGTTGTGGTAATAGTGTCAATCAAGTCTATTCCTATCAGCAGAGTAGCACTTCAGGAGAGGTTCCTCTTTAGACAGCTTCAGCCTTAGGAGTTTTGTGCTTTTCGTTGCATTGTGAGGTATGGCTACACTGATAAAATTAAGGAACCACGAGTATTTAAGAAACAGCTTGTTGAGAATTTGAAAACATTTATTAAGCATGAGAACATAATCTTGTTAGAAGAAAATTATACTGAGCATATTCACGAGCCTGTAAGCATGAACACAATGCAAGTACTTGGCATATAATAATTGGTATAAAATATACAAATTAGTGCAAACTTTAAAAAAAATTGCACACAAATAGTTTGATGATCAACCGTATACATAATGATTTATATTCTTTAAATCTACAAAAGTTTCACGCAAACTAGATGTTAATAATATTAATTAATTATGTCCAATTATGACACAAAACATAACTTGTTTGGTTGCTTTTCCTCAGTCCATATATGGTAATATATCTCTTATATCTATCCACAGTGCTATATAAATTTGTTTAATGCAGATACATCTATATCGGCTTACCATTAGCCTGATACGGAAAGCAAGCATATGGTGGATAGCTCTTTTCTATGTTTCATATATAGTAATCGACCTCATATGTTTATCTGCAGTACTTTATGAATTCAAACAGAGCTGATACCTTCCACATGGCTTATCATTAGTCCTAATGATCCTCATAGGAATCTGGAACTATGTTTACAAGGAACTTTATGTGTTTGAGATAAAAAACAAGGTAACAAATGAATTCGTGAGAGACTTGGCAAAAAATCCATGAATTAAAAGAGTGCTTGGAATTTGACTTCTATATTCATAACTTGCCCAGGGAATTCTGCCAATATTCCCACATTTTATAGCCAGCATTCCATCAGTACACTCAGTAGTGGTAATGGTGTCAATCAAGTCTATTCCTATCAACAGAGTAGCACATCAGCAGAGGTTCTGTTTAGACAGGTTGAGCCTTAGTAATTTTGTGCTTTTCGTTGCATTGTGAGGTATGGCTAAAATGATAAAATTAAGGAACCATGGGTATTCGAGCAACATTTTGTTGAGAATTTGAAAACATTTATTAGGCACGAGAACTTCATCTTGGAAGAAGAAAGTTACATTGAGTATATTCACGATCCTGTAAACACGAACACAATGCAAGTACTTAGAATATTATAATTGGTATTAAATATAAAAATTAGAGAAAACTTTGATAAATTTGCACACAAATGGTATGATGATCAACCGATAAAATTTACACGCAAACTGCATTATAATAATATTAAATAATTATGTCCAATTATGACACAAAAAATGTTTAGCTGGTGTGGTTGCAGTCATGTTGTTCACAACTTGTTTGGTTACTTTTCTCCTTAATATTTATACTAATAGATCTCTTATATCTATCGACACTGCTATAAAAAATTGTATAATGCCTGATATGGAGAGCAAGCATATGGTGGATACCTCTTTTCTTTGTTTCATGTAAAGCAATCAACCTCATGTATCTATCTGCAAAAATTTATGAATTCACACAAAAAGGATACCTTCCACTCGGCTTCTCATTAGTCCTAATGATCCTCATAGGAATCTGGCACTATGATTTTAAGGAACTGATGGAGATCAGGGTACGACTACCACCATAAATGAAGACATTCCACGTCTAGATCAAACATTCAAGGGTTATTGATATGAATCTCCTTGCGAAGACTCTGGATTGCGGAAAATCGGATCTTTATTTATTTGAGAATCTCGCACCACTCAAATAAATGCACGAATCGCAGCGTCTAGCCCACAGAGTACATTCAACTCGACTTATAAGCGTCTAGCCCGCAGGGTACACTTACAAGGTTTCTCTATAAACGTCTAGTCCGCAGGGTACGCCTACAAAGGAAATTGAAATTTAAATAGCCCGCAGGTTTAAGAAACAATGAAGATAATGAGAATGTCTCAAAAGTCTGAATATATGATTGATAAAAATGTAATAATAATCTCGGCTGAACCCTCTATTTATAGAGGTAAAATTCAGTCATTACAAATAGAAACTGAAAAGATTATGGTAGCTTTAGAAAGCTAAAACCATATCTAACTAGAACTCCTAAAATAAATATAAATAATTACCATATTCATCTAAGTAAATTAATCCGAATATTGGATGAATTATTAAATGAATCTACCTTATCTAAACCTGCCAAATCTAATTCAAATCAAATCAAAACTCCTAAATTACATTATTTCAAAATAATTCTAAATATGAGCACACTGCCTCATTAAAAAATCCAGTGGGAAAAAGAGAATGGTCAAAATTATATTTTTGACATCTTATCATTCCCTCTGTGGTCAAAATTTTTTGTCCTCGAAACGAGAATGGTCTTCCAAAATAAAATGTAGATCTACATCCCACACCATCTCTGCAAAATCCGGATAATAAACGGAGACTGGACGCTGACTAGGCAGTTATTGGATGCTTATGTGGCTCTTAACTCGTGATATATTAGTAGCTGGAGAGACAATCAGATCAACTCGCAAGAACTAAACCAACTCGCGATATAAGGGACAAATCATGAAATATTGATCAGCTCGCAAGTGAAGCTTTGGTCCGGGTGTCTCGTGTGTGAGTTTACGCGCATTCAGAGTGTGGCACTCGTGTAATTCACGCACTCGAGGTGTTAGTCGCCCGTGAGTTCACGCACTAGCCTTCTTCTTCTTCACGGAACAACCTCTGCACTCACTTCTTTTCTCTTAGTCGGAGTTGTCGTCTAGCTGAACTAGGAATGACATCCTAAGTCGATGTCAGAGAAGCTTTCCTCTGGAGAAGGTGGACTCGTCGGAGGTGGATATAGATGCGGCGATCAGATCTACAGTTGTCGACGAGAAGATTCGGCTGCCTTTGGTCAGAGAAGAAGAAATCAAATCTGGCGGCGATTGGAGTTGAACAAACAGATGGCGAATACAACGGCGTACTTCTTGAGGTCGGACGGAGATGATAAGTGGCGGGTGGCAGATGGAGATGACTAGATACGGAGCTGAGTAGCGGCGGCTTCGTCGGAGTTGACTTGAGTGGTGCGGCCAATTGTCTGGCGGCGGCGGAATTATGCTTTTTGCTTCTTTTTTTTAAAACTAAAAATACAGATATGAAGGTACCTACTGATATCTCCCTATGATACCAACAAATGCCGACTGATATGATGGTCGCAAAAACTTTTGCTTTGCTCTGATACCAACTGATATGAATCTCCTTG
>JAULKM010068072.1:0-12049 GCA_032355605.1 Rubia tinctorum | reverse complement strand
ACATAACCCTTGAATGTTTGATCTAGACGTGGAATGTCTTCATTTATGGTGGTAGTCGTCCCTTGATCTCCATCATCGTGTCTTTCATAGAAATGGCCATATTAATGTTTACAAACTCGAAAACGTTTATGTATATAAAAAACAAAGGTTCAACTCATTTTCATCAATTGTCATATATAAATCTCTAAACCTTGGCTTCCTTACGAACATGCAAACTACCCTCAAATCCTTCTAAACCTACAAGGTTGTTGACATGGCTAGAGGAGGTTCAAGCCACGGAATCCCTAGATCTCGTTCAACCAGCCACAATCCCAGCTTCGATGATAGAAGGTTCGTTTATCAATTTTCTCAAAAATGGTATGATGCATTACGTGAGAAGGGGAAGTTATTAGATTCTTATGTTGTCGACTTTAGTGAGTATTTAGCTATAGGATTGCCGATCCCCCAAAATTCATTAGTGACCAATATGTTGAGAGGTTTCTTTCGTGCAACGAAAAAGTATATTTTGATATGCATTGCCAATTTTATGCTAATTTGCGAGAAATTGCAAATTTGGATTACGAGATTAGGGTTAAGGGAATTAACATACCGATTAGCCAATGGACTATTAATAAGCTATTAGACTGCACATACCTACACCCAGAATCTGTTTTTCCGGAGGATTTTAGATGGTCCTTTGGATTATGTGTACCATATGGAGAAGTGGCCGCTAGAAGTTGATTACCCTTACATTGACCCTGTGGACTATAGTGTGAGATATTTCAACCGCAATATATTGGATTTTGGAAAGCTGGAGACCTTTGATCTTGCTCTTTTGACTATAGACCAACGTATTACGTATGAGATCATTTCTAGGAGTTTGGTCCTCTCGGTCGGACACATGACCAAGCCTAATTACCTCACCCTTATGTTATTCTATCTAATTATTGAGGGTAGAATAACCAATCATGGGGCATCTATTTTTAGGTATATGTTGCACTTTGGGACTTCGAAGAAGGTGTTGACATGCCTACCATATGGGAGTTTAATCACTCTCATTTTGAAGAGTGTTGAGGGGTTGATTTTATAAGGGGAGGAAAAAAGGGCGAAGTATCTTAACAAGACGTAATTCGAGAACAAGGGTTGGGTGTTGTGCGATCGTAAGTGGTTTTATAAGACCACGTACAAATTTTACACTCATCAAAATTTTATTTGAACCTCACCTCCCCCCCCCCCCCACATACAAAATTCCCACATATAAATTTTCTGTTTTCAAGGTGTGTTTACAGTTTGAACAACTTGTGTTTTGGATCAGGTGGTGTTACTGCACTTGAAGATCCCTGTTTGGCACAGTGATACTGATCTGTGATACCCTCCTTTCTTCCAAGTGGTCATGAATTTAGAGACGAGCAAGTTAATATCCTTGAGGGTGATATTACAGTTTTATTTGATCTCTAATTTGTAATAGTACAGACGATTAGTCTACGTGTAATTTAAATATTCTTGCAATAGATTAGTTATTGCTAGAAGCTACTTGAGTTGGATGTCAATTCCACTTTTTGTAATCCCCGCTGGGCATTTTCCACAACACTTTTGAATGATTATTTTAAAGAAAAAAATTTAATATAAAAAATAGAGAAAAGTGTATTTTTAACCTATGTTTTGTTCGAAAGTGCAGATATAACCTTGTAAAATCTGAAAGTGCAAATCTAACTCTGGACTTCGTTGACCAAAATATCAACAACCAAATTGGCCAGAAATTGGTGAAATGACCACAATACCCCTGAATTAAAAAAATGAAAAGAAGGAAGCGTAGGAGGGCAAAAAATTTTCCCATCCTCATCCCAAGGAGCTTATCCACCCTCACTCATTTTTTGAAATGTTTTTTTGCCTCATTGTGGAAATGAGGAAATGGAAAAATCGAGCGCCGAGGACTAAGAGTTGTGGAGAGTGTTGGGCAGCGAAGGGTGTTTGGCGGAGGAGGGCAACATGATTAAGGTTACTGGGCAGCGAAGGGTACTGGTGATGGAAGCTTGGAATTTTGGTTGGTAGAGGGTGTTGGGCGACGAGGTGGCGATGGTTCTGTGATGGGGGACAGAGACAGAGGGCCAGCGGAGGAGCAAGGGTGGAGGGTGCTGGCGAAGGAGGGTGATGAGGGCTAGAATTTCTAGGCAGGGAGGTGGTAGCTCCAGGTTGTGGTACGACAGCGCAGCTGGAGGGGATAGGGTTTAGGGCAGAGTTTGGCGGCAAGGGTGTGTGACGGGGCAGTGGAGTTTCTGATAATTATGAGGTGTGCGGAGCGACAGGGCTAGGGTGGCGGGCTGAGGTGGGTTAGTGGTGGCGGTGGAAACGGGGTGAACTCGGGCAACGGTGGGAGTTGAAACACTAACGAAACTGCACACTCTGACGGTGAGTTTCTGGCGACTAGTTAGTGGAGGGATTGGGGTGAGTTCGTGGAGGTGGCAGAGACGGGGTTAATCAGGACAGTGGTGGAAGCTGAAACGCCGGCGGATTTCTGGGCTTAGGGTTAGTGGCGGATAACCAATAATTTGGTTAGTGACAGATACCCAAGAATTGGGTTTCTGGGTGACGGTGATAGAGGTTTGGTGGAGGAGCGGAGGTGGTTCTAGGCCTGGGCTGAGCGGCGAATGTCTGACGGAAGGGCAATGGAGGTCCAGAGGAGCAGCGGCGGAGGTGTATTTGAAGAAGAAGAAGTCTAGGGATAGCTAGGTCACTAAATTTTTGGTTTTTAGTCTAGAGATATTTAGTTGTTTGTAGGTAGGTTAACACCCGATTTTATTAAGTCAATACCGAAATTGAGTAAAATGGGTATAACTGCACAATTTTACAAAAACAAAGGGTTTGATTTGTATTTTTAGATTTTACGAGGTCATATCTACACTTTCAATGTTTAATAAGGTCATGTATGCACTTTTTCCTATAATATATAAATTTCAATTATCTCGTAAGATACTGTTAGGCTTATTTACACATGTATTTTTAAAATATTAAATACGGTATTAGTACAAATAAATAGAATTATCAGTATCAACATAAATTGAAGGCAAAGTTATGGGGTACTATGAATACCTTATCCCCAGATATATTTTGTGCATTTTAAATTGTAAGGATGTACATTCTCTTATGTAAAATTGTGTATTGTATAATTTAATCGTGATTATCATATAATATTTTAATGTATAATAATAATATTGAAATGCGCATTCTACATATGCACGATGCACATTCATGGTTCTCTAAGGTTACGGTATAAGAATTGAAAATCGGTAATGAAAAATTGAACAAATTATAATGGAATGAACGGCGTATATGTAATCTTTCCTTTAGAAACATAAAAGAGATATATACAAATACACTACAAGAAATAATACTTTTTACCTCGGTTCTGTAGGATTTTTACCTCGCTTTTTAGCCTTAAAAAACTGAGGCAAATGTAGGCGTAGTAAAAAAGTGTACTTTTTTTAATGAACCAAGGTAAAGAGTATTTTTTATCTCGGGTTTTCAGAATATAACCGAGATAAAAAATGTAACTTAGTGAATGCAGTGCGATGTTGCACCAAACCAAAACCGCAGTATTAGAGTTAAACGATAGTCGTGCAATGTCGTGCGTTTCAAATGTGGAATTAAAAAAACTACCAAAAGTAGAATCGACGTCGATTCTACTTTCAGTAGCTCAAAATCAATTGGAGTTTTTCCGACAAGACTACCTAGCATTTTTTTCGGCCATAATACAGTAGCCAAATCAGATTTACAAAATCAAAGTTACAGTAGCCATATCAAATTTATAGTAGTCAAACGGATTTATAACATACACCAAATCTGATTTATAAAATACACATAATCAAAACAGATCCGACGCGTGTGGGCGAGCGACGGATCCGAGGGGAAGAGATGAGAGGGAGGCGGTCTAGATGAGAATGGAAAACTAATTAGGGTTTCGATATTTATAGTACTAGGGTTTCGGTAAGATTTTGGGCTTGATTTTCAATGGGTTGAAAATAAAACCAGGGGTTTGATTTAATCTATTCATTAGTACAATTATTTATATCATTACAAATTAAATATTTATGTTATGTTAACTTTTATTTTTTATAGAATAAAACAATTATATATTTAATTACGATAATGTTACGTACTCGGCACACACAATCATTTTAGATTATTTTGATTTGAGTATGATAAAACTATGAATTTTTTTTCCTTTAAAAATGAATTATTGTATAAATTGTTGTGTAAAAACTTGGTTATTAATGTTTATACGTTGAAAGTCAAATAAGGGTTGACCGTTGATTAGTTAAGTTGTAACCATTTTATTAGTGTTTATGCATGAAATGTCAAGTAAGGGTTGATCATCCTCAAGATCAAACCTTTTCATTAGTGTTTATGTATGGAAAATCAAACACGGGTTGACCGTTGATTGGTTAAAGTCAAATCATTTTATTAATGTTTTTACATGGAAAGTCACTTAAGAGTTAACCGTTAATTAGTCAAAATCAAATGATTTTACTGGTGTTCATATATGGAAAGTCGAGTAAGGGATGACCATTAATTAGTTAAGTTCAAACCTTTTCATTAGTGTTTATGTATGGAAAGTCAATTAGGGGTTGAACCTTGACTAGTTAAAGTAAAATTTTAGTTATAAATGTTTATAATGTGGAAAGTCAAGTAAGGGTTGACCGTTGATTAGTTAAGTTATAACCATTTTATTAGGGTTTATGTATGGAATGTCAAGTACGGGTTGATCGTCCTCAAGGTCAAATCTTTTCATTAGAGTTTATGTATGGAAAGCCAAATAAGGGTTGACCGTTGATCAATTAAAGTCAAACCAATTTATTAATGTTTATATATGGAAAATCACTTGAGAGTTGACAGTTGATCAGTTAAAGTCAAACAATTTTATTAATGTTTATATATGGAAAATCACTTAAGGATTGATCGTTGATTAGTTAAAATCAAATGATTTTACTAGTGGTCATATATGGAAAGTCGAGTAAGGGATGTTCGTTAATTAGTTAAGGTCAAACATTTTCATCAGTGTTTATGTATGAAAAGTCAAGTAGGGGTTGAATCTTGACTAGTTAAGATAAAACCTTGATTATTAATGTTTATACATGGAAAGTCAACTAAGGGTTGATTGTTGATTTATTAAGTCATAACCATTTTATTAGTGTTTATGTAAGAAATGTCAAGTAAGTGTTGATTGCTGATTTTTCAAGATCAAATATTTTCATTAGTGTTTATGTATGAAAAGTCAAATAAGAGTTGACCGTTGATAAGTTAAAGTCAAATCATTTTTATTAATGTTTATATATGGAAAGTCAATTAAGGGTTAACCGTTAATCAGTTAAAATCAAACTATTTTATTAGTGCTTATATATGGAAAGTCAACTAATGGATAACCTTTTATTAGTCAAGGTCAAATGTTTTCATTAATAAATATATATATATATATATGTATGAAAGGTTAAATAATAAGGGTTTATTGATGATTAATTAAGGTCAAATTTTAATTATTTGTATTTATATATATAGAAAGTCAAGTCGTATTCTGTACATCTTACTAAAAGAACAACTCCTGGCTGTGTGTAACCATACTTAGCCACACCAAATTTCCCACGTGTCACCCTCAGAATCACTTTTCTTGTAGTGATATAACCTTACATACATAAGTAAGTGCAAATATAACACTCAGATAATTTAAACTACAAAAACAACCCTAACAAATTGATGAAAGTACAAATATAACCCTAAAACACCATTTACAGCGTTGACGAACATTGGCCACAAATAAAATGACCAAAATACCCCCTTAGAACAATTTTGCCCAACCTATTTCCCGGCCACGACCACGACCACCCACCCCCAATTTTATAGTGTTAGGATCATAATCTAGTGTTTGAATAGCGTCGCGGATAAGGATAGGTTCCAGGACTTGCTCCCTATTATAATGAAGACATTGACCGAGATGCTGAACGGCGTGCAGGAGGCTACTGCTTAGAAGGCGCTGGAATTGATAATCGACTAGTATGCTCGTCCCTACCGCCTCCAAATTCACCCCCACCACCAGCCTACTCATCTCCCCCACCACCAATGTAATCATCGCCTTCACCACTATCTCCCCAACCCTATATAGAACCACCGCCGCTGCCACCACCATCCCCACAACCCTTGCTTTCCCCACCTCCTCCCCATCATCATAAGCCACCACCATCACCATCTCCGCCACCACCATCACCATCTCCGCCATCACCACCAGTCCACCACTACTCCCTTCCCCCACCGGTGGTCTACTCCATCCCACCACTACCACCACCATGTAATACCATCCACCTCACCCCACTAGTCACCCACAACAAACACCAGACGACACCAAAACGACCGCTGTGCCACCACCAGCCAACGCGCCACACCAACCCGTCATCGTTCAAAACCACCGCCTCAATCGCTCCTCTTTGCCGGAGCCATCTGCGACCCTTCTCAGCTTCAATCACTCATCCACCCACCGTCGCCTTGCTTAGCCTCAATCACTCATATCCGCTGGAGACGTCTAACTTCCGTTCTTCTTCTTCTCCCATCCGTTCTCCCTTACGTTTTGAACTCAGAATGGGTTAGAGTTAGAATTTAGGGTATGATAGTAAAAAAAAATTGGTTTTTTCAGAGGGATAAAAATGACATTTCATCAAACAAATTTGCCAGAATGAGTACTTTTGTACATTCTCTTATTATCTAGGGTTATGTTAGCACTTTCAATTAGAATGTTATAGTATATTTACTTTTGTCAAAATAAGATTATAATGGTGGTGTGTGTTTACACTTTGATAAAATGTGTGTGCTAACTGTCCAGCCTGGACGGCTACCTGGAAGTTGAACATGATGTATTCTTGCCTTTTCTTGTGTTGTACACAGACAATGATAGGCTGAGTTGGCATATCGTCACATTCTAGAAACCCTTCATTTTCACTTTAATTTTTAATTATAAAAAGAGCAGTGCTAAAGTTAAAACTACTTTGGCGCTTTACTTTTATAAAATAAACTGAGATTCTACAAGAATTAGAATCCGTTTGTGGGAGGGTGTATTTTCTAAAATATTAGATGAGTATATTTTAAATAATTAATTATATTTTATATTATGTATATTGTATTTTCACATTTAAACACACCTTATATTATATTTTGATACACTTTTATATAATTTTTAAAATTTTAAAAACAATTATTGCTCCAGAAAAAAATCCGTTCGTGGAGGCTTAAATAATTACGTACTACTTTACTACAATAGTTGTGTACCAAATATTGGGTGGATTTGGTGAAACAGCGTAAGCAAGAAAAGCGGTTCAATCTTTTTCTTGAAAAAAATAAATTAAGACTTCACATTTTCTTATAAAAATAATTCATACTCTTTTTTTGTAAATAATTTTCTAAGAATTTACCGCATATTTTAGTACTTTGAAATAATATAACCTTTTTTGGACACTTAATGAAACGGTGACATGTAAAATTATACTCCTATAGTCCTATGACATGAGTTGAGGTAAAAATATGGATTAGTGATATGAATTGGTGAAGCAAAGTTATGATGACATGTGAATCTGCAGATAGCATTGTGACACCTCCTCACTTGTTATCAAAATTATGTAGTGCTGATTTATTTAAAAGCAAAAAAAAAAAAACTTATTTGTCTGCACACTTAATTAAAAGTAATACATTTTGTTAGGCGTGGCATCGTAGATTTAAACTATTGGATTTGGGTGAGTGAAATGAATGGATGAAATTGAATTTTAAAAGTAAAAAAGTAAAATGAGTAGATAAAATTGAAAGAATTTTATCATAAAAGAAAAGTTTGTCAAATTCATAATTACAACTAAAAAATAAAAGTGTGTCACGTTCAATAAAACAGAGGGAGCATAAAGAATTTTAAATTTTCAAATAATGTTGAGTTTGTTTGGAATTTTAGTTAATGTGATAAATTATTAGGAGCACTGCTTTGTCCTACGTGCATAGCCACCACGCACGTCATTATGTCATGGCACAGTGACTTGATGTAAAATTTATCGATCATACATTCATACTCCCTCCTAATTTGGTACACTTTTCAGTTAATTTTTTCAATCGACGTTTGATCATAAATTTCATATAATGTATAAGTAGTAATATTATCATGTGAGGTATCGTTAGATTTTTTTTGTAACATGTACTTTCCAAATATTAAAATTTTACATGACATTAATATACGTAGCAAAAGTGATTAGTGGTCAAACATGCATTAAGAAAAATGACTGAAAAAGTGTGCCATAATAAATTGAACGGAGGAAGTATTTTTTTAAGCTCATTGACATGCATAATAGATCGACTTTAAAAAAGGAAAATACACAAATATAACCATATATAATTGAGAAAGTGCATATATAACCCTGAGATAATATTTAGCGCAAATATATCCCCAACTACTTAACGAAAGTGTAAATATAACCTTCTAGTGACATTTCTGGCATTAACTTGAGTTTATGGTAGTTGACCTTATTTGAAATGACAAAAAAGTCTTTCGACCAAATGTTGACACCCTTCAGATCCGTTTCCTTCACTCGGGCAAAGGCCCAGTTGCGCACCCAATTATACTTCACCGGAAAACGAAGAACACCACCGTCCCAAGCGTCGATATCATCAAATTTTCCAGCAGTAAGTCTGGTGTTTCTTCGGGTTGTTTTGGGAACAAAAAAAGACAAGCTATTCTGACCAAAAATCTATGCAAAGAGTCGATTTTTGTCCACGATAAATCTATTCACCATGACCGACAAAGCCAGAGTTGAAGCTCGTCGGGATCTGGGCAAATGGCAAACTTTCATGTCGTTGACCCATTTCTTCCTCATGTGAACATTTGGGCGTCAATTTGGGTGTCAAGAGTTGAATTGTGCTTCTCTTTCTCCGAAGAAGTTGCGCGGTTGAAGGGGTGAAGATGGTAGGGGCAGGGTGTTGAGCGGTGTGGGTGATGACGTTGGTTGAGATGGGTGGTGGGCTAGGGTTTTAGGGGGGAGGGCTGGGTGGCGAGAAGAGATGGTGGTGGCGGGGGAGATGACTAGGGTTTCGAAGAAGAAAAACGCAGAAGGAGAGAAAGGAGAGAAATGCAGAAGGAGAAGGGGAGAAGGGGAGAAGGGGTATGATATCAATTTCACTATTTTTTCATTTTTTATATAAAAAAAATCAGAGGGGTAAAATCGATTTTTCATCTAATTCCGGCTTCAAACTGCAGGAAAAGTTTACATTCGCACATAAACTAACTATTTAGGGTTATATTTACACTTTCAATTGTCACAAAATTATATGTGCACTTTAGTAAATTATGTAACATCCATATATTTGCACATATACGTATCTTGAAACAGCATGATAATCATTTTGATCACTTCACCTGTTAGACAATCTCTTGATTCTATTGGCGGCTGGTGAGTCTGAATAATTAACCTTTTAATTTAAACCTTTGTGTCCCAAAGACTTACCAAAGTCCTTTGTTAACAAATTTAATTCATCTATGACTTGACTTTGTTTGATTCATTCAAAACTCCACAAATTAGAGCTAACCTAACAACTCTGTTAGAAATATTTACTATTTTATAATTATTACAAATACTTAAATATTGCCAACTAGATTTTTAGATAATATTGACTAAATTTTAAAAAATGTTTTACTAGATCTATTAAAATAGTATTTAAATTACACATGTAAATATTTGTATTAAGAATAAACAAAAAAATAGGAGTTAGTCTAATTATGCTTTCAACACAATTCCATCAAATATTAAACTTATCACTTCTTGCGAGTTTTGTGTTTAGAGACACTTTGTGTTGATTAGTAGAAGTGAATATCAGTCTCTTTTCTTGTTTTATTTTTCATATTAACTTTAAGTGTATAATTATATTAATGTTGATAATATATTAAAGGATGAAAAGTTACAAAAATCTATCACAAATTCATAAAGTGCATTCTACTTTTTTTTCATCTCTATGAATATGAAGGTAGATATTTTCTTTAGAAAGCGTCTCATGTTAGACCGTCTAGTAGTTAAACTGATTTTATCAAAATTTATTTTTTTATAAAATTTAAAATTATACTACAATTATTTATATTTTAAAAATAAATTTTGAAAAGTTTTCAAACTTATGATAATCTCCGTATGATTATTAAATAATTCTATTCAATTGTTAGATAGGGTAAAATAAGACTTTATATATTTTAACATAAATATATTTTAAAAAATAAGACAAAAAAACAGTGGAATATTTAAAAAATAGTATAAGAAAAATAATAATGAAATAAAGGAAGCAGTTAATGTGGCAAGTATATCATTGGTTAGTTTGTGTGTACGCATACACTTATTTGATCATCCCGTATTAATATTTATGAATACATTCTCACGTTTCTAGTCAATCTTTTCTTTATTTTACAATCTTTAGTTACATGATTTGGTTTGACCATTTACATCTTAAACAAAATTATTACTCCGTTCCTTCTCATGCATATGCAATTAGAGTGCATGCACACTGACTAAGACGTAATGGAAAGAAAAAGAAAGAAAAATCCACGTAGATACGTATTAAGAATGATCGAATACTAATAATTTGGGTATACACGTGGATGTTACGTATTCATCCCTGTCTTGTTAGCAATGTCTTAGGTTAATATTTAGAATTAAAATTTGAGTAATTTTGGATTTTAATACAAATATATAAGTGTATATATATTAATATATTTCTCGCAATGCATTTGATGAATCTCGTATCTTGTAGGTCTGAATTAGCATTCTTTTCCCGAGACATCAGAGTTGATCATTATCATTAAGCCTATCTAAGAGTTCTTCATTTTCTAAAATCGATTGGAGGTTCACCGAACTTCTGGCCTTTTGGTTTCCAAGGTTGCTTGACCGGTTCCTTCGGATTAACAATCCTACAGTTGACCAGTGAATGTCCTAATTTAAGGCAGTGCGTGCAATAATAAGGTAAATCCCCATATTCAATGGCATATTTCTTGTTTGACTGAACTTTGTCTGACACAATAGATTCAGGAAGAGGGTTTAACAAGATTTATCTCAACTCAAATCTTCAACAATTGAAGGTTTAGTTTGTGCCTCAGTAGAAACCTCCATTTTACCAAAAGTACCAAGAAGATTTTCTAGAGTTTGAATGGAAGCAATATTATAATGGTGGAGAGGGAGGTTAGGAATAGTTACCCAGATATGCCAATTGACGGTTTTGAATTTTGAAAAGACGGGTGTCCATATGAGAATCGTCATTGGAGCTCCATTGAATGCCCATCCACCCTTAATCCAACAACACTGGTAATCTTTAATTAGGTCAAATCTGATAAATTTATGTTTGCAGTCCAACGAGCCCAATTGAAAGTTGCTCTTAAAACCCGCGGTTTCGAAAGATTGCTAAAGTTGCTCCCCTCAAGAATTTCCCAAATAGGACGTTCTTATAGTGTTCTGCGAGTTGAAGGACCTCCCTTTTCAAGTTTAAGCGATAGATTCTATGGTGATATCTCCTAGTTAGATTCTGTATTAGGATGTTAATATGAAATTTGGTTGATTGTACGTAATTTTCCAAATAATAATAATGGGACGGAGGGAGTCCACAGCTCCAAATGAATTTAATATTGATGTATCCTACATGGAATCGTGTACTCCCTCCACCCCACCACTTTTGGCCTATTTACTTTTTTCAAGTTAAATTTAGTAATGTTTGACCCTAAATATAACTTAGTATATTTATAATAAAAATGTCGCGTGAGATATTGTTAGGTTCATTTTAACATCTATTTTCTATATTTCAAGTTTTCATGTGAAATTGTTGAGATATTAAAAGTCAAACATAGTCTAAATAATCAAAACGGTTGGTACGAAGAGATTATCACGTATTGTACCTAACACGTAGGACTGGGGTGGAGGTTAGCCCCACCTCATCACTCGCCTCTATCTCTTCATCATCTCTAACCCTTGAAACCTCCTTTCACACCACCGCCCACGCCTTATAAGTATGTGCACTTATTCCCCATAGA
>JAULKM010068061.1:0-12049 GCA_032355605.1 Rubia tinctorum | reverse complement strand
TCATCTTCATTTTGTTTGCAGTCAGGTATATTTTTCTTTTAATTTCGGACACAATGAAACCAAAAAATAAATTTAAAATCCCCATGAGTATTCTAAAATTATTTTTTAAAAAAATTAAAAAATATTAGGACAGGATTAAACAAAAAAAGAAAATTTAATTTCCATTTTAATATAATTTTTTAAATCCGAACAGCAGTTAAACAATAAAATTAATTGAAAATAAAAATTCCCTTGAGGATGCATTTTCCGAATGCGTCCTCCCCATTGTTTTCCCATTTTAAATAAAAAACCTAGTTACCATCCAACTCTAATATAAACACCCCCATAAAGGACTCATGGTGGCAACAATTCAAGTATCTTGTGTCTGATATGCATATCCGCTTGGCTATGCGCATTAGATTTTAATGACGTGCTTTCACGAGATGAGTTACAGGGATCAGCACCTCGATTGGAGTGGCAAATAAGCATATTCAAGGAGGCATTGGACTTCTGTGACTTATTTCACATGGGCTTCTCCGAGTCAAAATTTATATGGAACATTCTAGCTAATCAGTCAGACACGAAAAGATTTCGTCTGGACCATGTAGTGTGTAATCAAGTTAGGTATGACTTGTATCCTTGGACTTCTGTGACATCGATCCCTATGGTGTCTTAGAACCACATGTGTATGCACATCCAACTTCAAATCTTAAGATCCAGGGGTGCGGAAACATGCAAAAAAAAGTGATTTAGATTTAAAGTGTGTTGGATTAAGTTGAAATATTGTGCAAGGGCAGTGGAGGAGAACTAAGTAGTGTGCCGATGTCTCTAAACGTGAAAATGGAAGATTGTGCTATAAGATTAATGTGATGGGGGATGGATGCTTTCCCAATCACCCCAAAATTCTTGGAGGAAATTCAAAAAACATCAGCAAGCCTAGAATATGGTCCAATAAATGAAGAAGTCGAGAAAAAGATCATTGAGCTAAGGAACGAGTAATAGCTGCTAAGGGAAGTGGAAAGTATTTGCTGGAAACAAAGAGCCAAGCAACACTGGTATAAGGAAGGGGATAGAAACACAAAATTCTTTGATCGCCATGCCTCGAGATAGAGTGCTATCAATCATATAGCGGGCTTGTGTGATGTAAATAAGAAGTTCAAGACGGATGAGAGGAGCATGAATTTTGTTATCACTGACTACTTTGGGGGACTATTTTCCTTGATTGGATCGGTTAGAAAAGTAATTTGAAGTGTGCTTAGCTAGATATAGCCAAGGGTCACTCTAGAGATGGTGACAAATCTAATTAATCATGGAATGTTTGAGTCAGAAGTAAACTACACCCACATTGTCTTATTTCCAAGATAGACAACCCTGAACTAATCACACAATTCAGGCCTATAAGTTTGTGTAATGTAATATGTCAGATAACTTCAAGGGTGCAGAAGCGAACAAGTGAAGACACATAATTCTGAAAATCATCTCGAAATCCTAACTGGCGTTTATCTCCGGAAGGCTTATTACAAACAACATCCTTATGGCCCATGAATTCCACCAAACTATGAGAGGTAGTAAAGAAGGAAAACTAGAACATATGTGTGTGAAGCTCGACGTGAGTAAGGTATTCGATCGAATTGAGTGGATATTCGTCACCAATACCCTTACTCAAATGGGCTTCCCTTAGAAATTTTTACAGCTTATTTGGAAGTGCCTTTCTTTGGTGTCCTCTTTTATCCTAAATGGTGGTGAACTCAGCCTTCTCCAGCCGAAGAGAGGTGTTCAACAGGGTAATCCCCTCTTGTCGTACTTATTCATAATCTGCTTGGAGGCATTTCCTTCTTTGCTAAGTGACTTGATGAGGGTGGAAAGGATAAAGGGAATCAAAACTTCGAGATTCGACATGAAGTTATCCAACTTGTTCTTTGTGGATGCACACTCCTATCTAGGAAAGCTACGGAGTCGAAAGAAAGAAGCATGTGATGGACGATCAACCTATTCAAAAGTACATAGAGTCAGAAAATCAACTCATGCAAGTATAGCATTTTCTCTAGCCCTAATACATCCCAGAGATGAGAAGTAAAATGTGTGAAATCCTAAATATGTGACATTAAGATGGAGATAAGGAGTTATATGGCATCATTTCTCGACCAAATAGGTGGCACAAATTTCAAATATACAACTTTGGGACTGAGAATGAGCATACCTGTGTTTTTGGCACTTTGGAAAACATGAGAATTTTTCAGTTTTCTCAGCATACCATGTAATTATAGAGAATCCACGCTCCCAAATGCACTACCAACTTCAGATATCGGCCATGAGAATGGACAAAAAATTCTGGTCGAAGCTATGGACGTTGTGCATACTTCAACAAGCAAATAATCGTTTTTGATGCATGTTTAGTGCAAGGCAAGGTGGTCCGCAGGATTGTTTTAATTGACAAAATAGACATGTTTTTGAAAGGATGGGGCAAAAGATGTGAGAACGTAACTAATCCTACTTATGCAGAGGCTTTAGCTATGTGAAAAACACGGCTGGAGTAACCCCATCATTATTAGGGATGCTTTGAATTTATTTCAAATAGTTAGAGGTGATTTGGTTAGCTCAGAGTTATCTGCAGTGATTATAAGTCGCTACATAGTAAATTCTTAGAAAATCCTTCACAAAATTCTACAGTTCACTTGATTGCAAGTTATATGAAATCGTGTCATGGGGAATATAAGTTGTGGTCTTCCCTACCTGGCTTAGTATTGAACGTTATTTGACATCATCCAGTATCATGAAATGAAATTCCTTTTACTTACAAAAAAATACTTGGGTGAGACAATCTCATTATAGTTTAGTGTGAGACTGGGGTTAATATGTAATTTTTAAAAGTGATAGTAAAAATTGTGAGCTTGATTTAATGAATTTTTGTGGTGTTTTATATACTAGTTTGTATGTTTAAGATGATTGCTAATCATTTTAAAGACGAGGGTATAAATAGAGAGGATGATACATGTTCACTTCTCTCAATTATACACTCAAGCTCCTGATCGATGTCGAAGATTCTTATCTTCGGTTAGCATCCATAGAGTATGTAGGTAAGTATGTGCAGAGTTTATCGGCACATGAGTTCCGATGGTGCCATGTAAGGGGGGGCAACGTCGCCCAAACCAAAGGGTGTGATATCACACCATGATATAATCCAGTCCCGGATATTGTGGCTGGGACACCTGCCGCAATGGATAAGATTGCAGGACGATCCATGGATTGGACATGGAACCCCATTAAGGAATCTGTTGAAACTGGTGAGAAGTTCTGCCAGGGGTTGGATCTGCTTTCCCGGATGCTATCAACATCTGTGGTATCATTAGCTTAGGAGGAAACCCTATATCAAAGGATGCATGCAGTGGCAAGTATTGTGGCATTGTTATTTGTGCCTGCATCAATACTGCTATGTGATAACATATGCACCTATATAGACCGCTAGATGAAACCATGAACTCCCCCATGCAGGATGAGGTTACTTAATCGGACTATCTTCACGGTGAAGGAATCAGACGAACGGTTGAAAAAGTTTTCATTTGGGTTCTACCCCAGATGAGCGATACTTACTATAGCCTGGACCATGATGGTCCCTTCGTGGTGACATGATTATGGATGACCTCCAAGACCCTATCAAACTCTTCTGCTCTCAGCTGGAGATACTCCCGTTGGGCTGTCCCCTTCTCAGAATTGAATGACGCTTCCAAACTGTCCCTAGGGTTCCCGATCTCCTGAGTGATGGGCATGGTTATTTCTCCAGTAGTAACAGTGTCGGTAGGAGGTATTTTCGTAGCCGCGGGATTGACTATATATTGGTAGTGGGTCGGAGACCTCACATAATGACTCATCTCCTTCAATGTGACTTGACTCCGCCTGTAACTGACCATTGCATGTAGGTATACTCTTTGGTTCCATTAAACAAGGTGTATGGTTATTGATAACCGAGTCCCACTGGGCTTACCAGTTGATGTGAGATGGACACTGATAAACGGTGTTTGAACCTTGCTTATAATCATCGAACCTGCAAGACAGGGTCCTTAAGGGTGCTAGGGGAAATTCTCTTCGGTGCTAAAGTCATACCAAAAGTGTTTGTTCTGAGTATTTATAATAGAATGAATAAAATAGAATCATACCCCAGCCTTTATAGGGGTTGATCCCTGTAAGTTCTCTCAATCCTACTAGGTTAAATATACAGTTTCCATATGAGAATAAGTGTCGTACAATAATAGATTTACCATATATTCATAAATCCATAATTGTACTTTTATTCAAAGATCTTCTATTCGTTATGGGCTCCAGCCCATCGTTAATGTTATGACCTAGCCACATAGGCTCTGGTCTAGGTTGTGGGTTTCGGTCAAGCCATTATCACACTTTTATCACGTTTCATATTAAATTCACCCAATTCCATCACTCATTTAGGTCCCCATGCCCACTTCAAATATACCATACCCGCACAACCTAGATACATATACACACCCAAATTCATTTCATTGCTAATTTTATTATTAAAATTCAGAGCAAAGTGCTTATATAATCCTCTAGTTCTTTACTGAGTGCAAATATAACCCCAGTTTTTCAAAAGTGCAAATGTAACCTTTGACCAGCATTGACTCAAAAAACTCATAATCCTGGTGCCGAAAACTGGTGTTGACCTACATATTCAGGCATTGAGTTGAAATAAAGTGACAAAATTACCCTAATTTAATTTATACTTTTTAAAGAATTTTTATCTCCCCAATCTGCTCGGTTGACAAAACTTCACCACCTCCTCCGCCAAGGCTAGCACCGGTAATGAAAACGTCATCGCATTCGAAAGCCCGTATGCTACCTCTATCGCCATCCACCAATTCCCCTCTCGCTACCTCTACCTCCATTCAACTGGCTCTAAAAATTCTGAGTATGATATGGCTAGTTAGAGAAAAAGGTGAAAATGATCTCAGATTTGGTGGGTGGCGGGTTAGGGTTTTGGGATGGTGGAGTGGAGGCGGATTGGGGTTTGGGTGGTGGTGGGTCAGTGGACTAGGTTTTGGGATGGTGGAGCATTGACTGATTGAAGTTTGAGGTGGTTGCAGGGTGGCGGTCTGGGTTTTGAGATGGTTGAAGGGTGGCGGGTTGTGGTTTTGGGTGGTGGTAGCGGTAGCGCAAGGGGAGACGAGCAGAGGATGAAGAGAGGAATTGAAAAGGTTTTCGGTTGTGATAGGGCGGCGAGAGAGGGATTAGATAAGAAGGTAAAAACAAATGGGTCAGAGAAAAAGGTGAAAACGAAGGGATCGGATTTTATTACTTTTTAAATTTATAATGAGGGGAATTTTAGTCTTTTCAATTTTGAATAGTGTTGATCGGTGTTTACTCAAACTTCAGGTCAAATGAGGGTTATATTTGCACTTTTGAAAACATGGGGTTATATTTGCAATTATAAAAAATTGGGGGCTATATAAGCACTTTGCTCTAAAATTTAATAAGTACTATTTGTAAAAAAAACTATAAGTAATTTATAATCATTGGTAGATAATTAATGTATCATAATATTATATTAACATGCGGGTCTAGTGAATAGATTGAGGGTGAGACAGATATGAAATAATATCCACACATGACTCACTATCCATAGTTGCTACCATTTTCATTCTCATATCCGTCCCATTTCCATTAAAATTACCTCCATTCTCACCTCATTGGGTCGAATAAGGGCGAACGTTCACAAAAAATTGCCGCACTACCATCTCTAATCCAGCTATAAACTAAATAACGGTGGTAGAACTGGGCCTTGATTCAACAGTTTATCCACCCTTTATATAACAGAGAGATTTAGTTTCAAGTCACACATCTGTCAATAATTGTGAATTATAGAGCAATTTATTATTAGGGATTACCCGACGTCATGAGACCGTGTCAGTGGTCCCCATAGATATTTTTTCGTGCCACGGGTGGTCCATAAAAGTACGATCGTGGGGTTTTTAGGATTCAATGGTGGTTGTTTGTTGGTGGTGCAGCAAGTGAGTGTTCTCAGTAGAATATGACTATTCAAATAGATGGAGTTTGAAGGTGCAATCGTGGTGATTCTGGATTTGATTGACGGAGTTTCCAATTTCACTAAATTTCAATAGATTTAAATGATATAGTCTTCTAGTTTAGTACTATTATATGTAATTTTAAAACTTTTTGTAGAAAAAGGGAAAAAATAATAATGTGCATTTATCCCCCACTTCTTGTGTTTGTCCAGATATGCTCCCCATTTTTTTGAAAGTACATATATTGCCCAGGGCTCACCTCAAAATTTGGTCAACTTTGGTCTTGGTAAGATTTAAGTGAAATGTAGTTTTTGCCCCTGATAAAAATTTGAATATTTTGCATTTATACCCCCTAGTTCTTGTGTTATGCAGATATGCCCCATAGTTTTTTGAAAATGCATATAAGCCTTTTGGCTCACCTGAATATTTGGTCTACTTTGGTCTTGGTCAAATTTAAATGAAATATTATTTTCCCCCCTAATAAAAACAAAACTGCAAAATTTGAAATTATGTAATGGCCATTTTTCCCTATCCAAAACTCAAAACCCCAAATCCCTATTTTATGTGTAGATTCTGATTTGTTAGCAAAGAAATAGGTTTGTTCATGAATTTTGATCGTCCAAACTTCTTTTGTAATTCTATTTGAATGCTAATAATAATGATATGAAGTAATTTAAGTGTATGAAAAATATGGCAAAATGCATTTATGCCCCCTAGTTATTGTGTTTGTGCTGATATACCCCAGTGTGTTTTAAAAGTGCACTTATGACCCATGGATTTGCACTGATTCAGAAAGTTGCATCCCTGATGCAGTTTTCTAGCGATAACCTTAACTTTTCCAGTTAGATGTATTCGAAAGAACCAAAATACCCTCACTGAAAAACACCTCCTTGTTACCCAGCCAGCTGCTCCGCCACCTCCGCTCGCCCTGCTTGGAAACACCCCTCTCCAGCCAAAAACACAACCACCAGCCACAACCCCCCCCCTAAAAACCCCATGTTGACTCTCGGCTAGGCTAAGCCCAACACCTGCCCCACCAACACCACACCCACTACTAAATTCATTATATCTTCGCATCGATTGATCTGACACCATCACCTCCTTCCATAAAAGTCTCCCCTCCGCTGCCTCAGCTATGCCAATTGAAGTTTCTGCTTTTTCAGCAGAAAATGTATTACAACTTCACTGAGCAGAGCATCGATCATAAGAGCTAACCAGAATCAGTCACAATCACACTAGCCCCACCAACACCCAACCTATCACCACACCCGCAGACGACCATCGCCATCTCAATCGATGCTAGAACCCAACTGAAAGCACTCTCATAACCACCTTATTTGTGCGACCTAACACAACCCATGACCCCTCACTGTCCTAGAATTACAACTTCAGTTTCACGATAAAATCCATAATTTGAAGAACCATTTCGCCATGAAATAATTTAACACAAATCGAAGGAAATGTGAATAACATCATTGCAAACCTCAGTAGGTGCAGATTCAGAGTAGAACCGGTGACTCAATCTGCAACCCTTTTGCCTCAATCGACAAAAACCCAACTACTGTACGATGCTGGACGATGATGGAAACTTGGGAGGCGACAAACCCACCTCAATCGATGTTGGAGCTCGGTGACGGCAAACCCAACCAACATCGTCGCCGCCGCTAGTTCTTTCTCGAACCACACCATCGAGAACCTCAGCGTGTTTAGAGGAAGATTGGGTGAAGTTAGGATAAGGAGAAGAGAAAATAAGAAGAAGAAGGGTGGGCCGTCGGGAAGAAGGCGAAAAGAAGAAGAAAGAAGATAAGAGAAAAGAAGAAGAAGAAGGGTGGGCCGACAGATTTTCTAAATTTTTGTTTTTTTGCTTGCAGGGAAAAATGGTCATTTCTATTGAATTCGACAATGACCAAAATTGACCAATTTTTCGTATGAAAACAAGGTGCAAATGCACTTCGAAAAACTGGAGGGTATATGTGTACTAACCAAAGAATTGAGGAGTATAAATGCATTTTTAAAAAAATAAGTGCTCACATAATCCTTAAATTTTAAAATAAGATAATCCTCAATTTTATAAATTTGTATTGATATTGCCCTCAATTTTAAAAATAAGTGTTGATATAATTCTGGAATTCTTGTTCATTTTTTAAGATGAGCCCACTTTAGGGGGAAATTATCTGGAATTATATTGAAAATAAAAAATAGGGGTATTTTGGTGATTTGATGGTCAACGCCAATCTCCAACTATAGGAGTATGAGTATTTTAAAGGGGATATATGTGCACTTTAAAAAAAATTGGGAGGTATATCTGCACAATCCCAATAATTGAGGTGTATGACTGCATTTTACAAAATAAATAAATAAATGAGGGTAGTAATTTTAGAAAACTTAAAATCCGTTGACTTTTTTATTAAAAAAATACTCCCTCCATCCTACAAAAAATGACATGTTTTCTTTTGTTTGTCCAAACTAAAATGACATACTTTGACAATTACTAAAATGACAAAGAATATGTTTTTAAATTGCCATAATTTTGTCTCTAAATTTAACAACCTATTAGACTGATCTCATCACTTTCTCAAAATATCCCTATATTTTCCACAATTATTCCTTGTCACATTAACTCTCTTAAAATATTGGTAAAAAAACAACACGTAAATGATTTTTAAAAAAATGTATTTTCACACTTCTAACCCTATTTTTATAAGTTGAAAGTGTCAATATAACCATATAAAACGAGAAAGTAACCCTAATGTGCGACAAAATGTGCACCTATAACCTTTTGTCACTATTCCGACGTTGACTTATTAATTTGAGTGTTGACCGGATTTGAAATTATAAAATAGCACATTGTCTTCATAAGATGAAAATACTCCTTTTCTCTTTTTTTTAATAAATTTTTTCTCTTTTAAATTCAGGGGTAAATTTGTCATTTCCTTAAATTCCATCCAAATCTCACATTGACAATTTAAGTCATCAGCACCCGAGCTTAAATTGACACATAGATCATAAAAGTAAAATTGTTTTAACATTTTTTCATTTTTCAAGATTATACTTAGACTTTCCACATACACAAAGTCTTGTTTAAAACAGGCTAAACTTTAGGCCAGAGATTTATTTTGCAATTGTAAGAAGTTTAATTTGGAATGAGTTTTAAAAAAGTATGCTGATAAATGTAAGGACTCATTATGCAATTACCAAAATACTATATAAATCACAAACATTTCAGATTTTTCATTTTTCATTTTTTTTCTCTACGGAAACCTCTCGCCGATTGGAAACTATCACCGACTGACGATTTTTGCCATTTTCTACCAGATTCACGCCGAAAATTCACCAATCTCCACCGATTTCCCATCGTGCTTCTTCTTCCGTCATAGAATCAGAGCTCCGCCGCACTTCTTCTTCCGATGAATTAAGATTTAGTCAAGTTGTTAGCTTCGGCGGTTGCACTCCGTCACACAAGATGGCATCGCACAGAGACGACGTCGAACGAAGGAATTTTTCAGTGGCAAAGAGCAATCGACGGTGCTGTGACGGAGGTGACAACGGCGCTGTGATTTTCGATGACGACGACGATGCAATCTTTGAAGACGATGGCGCTGCAACACTTAAGGAAGAACGGTGAAGAAAGAAGACGAAGGAGGAGGACGAGCTGATTGTAGAGAGAAGGCGATGAGATGCACGCGCCTAAAGGTAGGAGACGACGCGTATGCATCTTGCGCTTGCATCTTGCGCGCTACCGGAGGTGTTGACATTCTCGGTGGCGACGGTGGAAGTGGACGGCGGTTACAGCGGAGACTCACTGAGGTTCTGCTTCTTGAGGTGAGGTTTAATATTGTGTTCTGCTTTTTTTTTTAAAGAGTTGATAAGGTATAATAATTATTTGACTGAGATTTTTGTCAACAGTGTTTGTTTGGTCTAGTGGTTAGCACTCTTGTTGTTGAGGTTGAGGTCTCGAGTTCGAATCTATGTGTGACCTTTATTTTGAAGAATTTATGTTCTTATGTATATGTTGAGGTTTAATATTATTTGAAAGAGAGCATGTTCAATAAGAGTGTTTGGTGTAGTGGTTATTGCTCTATGCTTTAAGGTTAGTGACCTGGGTTCAAATCCCACCAGGTCCTTTTTTTTAAAGAATTTTTATTCCAGAGGCATTGTAACTTTTTGCTAATGTTTGTAGCTTTTTTCTCTTATGTTGATATTTTCAATATTCGTGTGAAGTTTAATTGATATGAGTTGTTGTTTTGTCATTTTTTTGGTTGATATGGATTGATATTTGCAGTTTTTATATTTTCTCATATTGATGTTTTTCATTTTCTAACTGAGGTTTTGGTAATAGGAATTGATGTTTTTAGTGTTTTTTTCCGATGTTGATATTTTTCATTTTTTGGATGAGATTCAGGTCTTAGGAGTTGATGTCTGTAGCCTTTTGGTGATTGCAGAGAGAAGATTGCAGAATTGACGAGCTGATTGCAGAGAGAAGGCGCGTGAGATACACGCGCCTGAAGGTAGGAGACGAAGCACGTGCATCTTGCGCATGCATCTTACGCGCTACCGGAGGTTTTGACATTCTTGGCGGCGACGGTGGAAGTGGACGGCGGTGACAACGGACTCACTGAGGTTCTGCTTCTTAAGGTGAGGTTTAATATTTTGTTCAGCTTTTTTTTAAAGAGTTGATAAGGTTTAATAATTATTTGATTGAGCTTTTTGTCAACAGTGTTTGTTTGGTCTAGTGGTTAGCACCCTTGTTGTTGAGGTTGAGGTCTTGAGTTTGAATCTATGTGTGGCCTTTATTTTGAAGAATTTATGTTCTTATGTATATGTTGAGGTTTAATATTATTTGAATGAGAGCATGTTCAATAAGAGTTTTTGGTGTAGTGGTTATTGCTCTATACTTTGAGGTTAGTGACCTGGGTTTAAATCCCACCATGTCTTTTTTTGAAGAATTTTTATTCTTGAGGTACCGTAACTTTTTGCTGATATTTGTAGTTTTTTCTCTGATGTTGATCTTTTTCAATATTCGTTTGAAGTTTAATTGATATGAGTTGATGTTTTGTCATTTTTTGTTTGATATGGATTGATATTTGCAGTTTTTTTTCTCATATTGATGTTTTTCATTTTCCAGCTGAGGTTTTGGTAATAGGAGTTGATGTTTGTAGTTTATTTTTCTGATGCTAATATTTTTCATTTTTTGGATGAGATTCAGGTGTTAGGAGTTGATGTTTGTAGCCTTTTGGTGAGATAGGTTGATATTTGTAGTTTTTAAAAAAAAAAACTGTTGATGTTTCATATTTTTTGAGTAAATAATTTATACTCTAAAGATACCATAATTTTTTTGTTGATGTTTTTATTTTATTTTTCTCATGTTGATATTTTTATTTTTCGGGTGAGTTTTAGTCCATATGAGTCGATGTTTTGTAGTTTTTTGGGTTATATGAGTTGATATTTTTTGTGTTTTCCTCTTAGGTTTATGTTTTTCCTTTTTAGGTGAGTTTTAGGTGATACGAGTTAATGTTTGTAGTTTTGGGTGACATAGGTTGATTTTTTTAGTGTTTATTTTTTCTTATGTTGAACTTTTTCATTTTTCGGGTGAAATTTAAGTAATTGGAATTGATGTTTTTTAGCTTTTGGTTGATATTATTCTATTTTTTTTATTTTTTTAAATGATAATTGTAAATTTGTTGATATTTCTATGATTTTTAGTTGATGTTTTGTTAGTTGTAATCGACATTTTTTCAATTTTTGGCAATTTTTATTTGATTTTTAAATATATTTTTTGCTATTTCATTATATATTTTTCTCTAATTTTTTAGTTGATATTTTATAATTTTTCGTTGATGTTCTTCTATTTTTTGCTGATTATAATTTTTAGTTCGGTGATCATATTAATTATTTGCATTTTTAAAATATTTTGAAATATTTTTTGGATTTTTTTTTGCAGATTGTAGATGTCGGAAAAATGATGAGGACAAAATAGGACAAAAAACCCCTGAAAAATATTAGCAATAGGTCCCTGTAAAATTATTAGAGATAGG
>JAULKM010068050.1:0-12049 GCA_032355605.1 Rubia tinctorum | reverse complement strand
GGTTTCTCATCGCCGCTACTACTAGGGTTTCTCTTCATTGCATCCCTGGCTCCGCCGCCACCGCTAGGGTTTCTCTCCGTCGCCACCGCCGCTAGGGTTTCTAGCCTCCGCAGCTAAGGTTTCCCACCACCACTGTCTCAACTCCATGCCACTACCCAACGCTGGTGAAGGTTCTGCCTACACTTAGATTGAATTTCATGTTGCTTTTGCTCTGTTGTTTCAGATTGATTATGTATTGTTATTTTTTATGTTAAGATTGTTGTGTGTTTCAGTGTTGTTTCAGATCTGGATTTTCTTTGCTTTCTAGCCGCTATTCTTTTGGGACCCCAGAAATAGGTTCCGAATTCGGGACTTATTTCGGATCCAAACAAGGGCGGTTTTAGAATCGCCTTTGATCGATTTGCGGTTTTAAAGTGGATTCTCTAGTTTGATAGAACCACTTTTAATCACCTATTACTCCACTTGTAGCAATAACTCCCATGCATGCACTCCTGCAGCTATCCCTACATTAAAAAAATTTAGTAGACCACCTAGGGGAAGTTGGAGCATATTCATTGCATGCAAAGCATCAAATAATCTCTTAGGCCAGAGATTCACCTCTAATAATTTCCTCAAGCTCATTCCTACTGTTGCAGTCATCAACTTTGCATATTTCTATTCCTCTAAAATCACATTCCATCACAAAACATGGCGATGAGTTCTCCTTGGGCAGAGTCATACCCCCTCCCCCTAGAGAGTATGTTATGATGTGTGTAGAAACCGCGATTTGATAGTCAAACCTTGATTCAACGTGCAAAACCTGCAAAAATAAACTTCCTGAAAGTGGTCGGGGAAAGAAGTTATGATGTTAAAGTCAGAGGAGAAGTATTCGCTTAGAATATTGCGAAGTGAATGAATAGAATTAATGAATACTTAGGTATTTGTGGAGGTTGATCCCTGAAAGTTCTCCAATCATGTTGGATAATTATGCTCATTCCATACTGGAATATGTGTCTTACCATAGTAGAATTACCATACATTCAATGTACCATAATTGTACTTGAAAATGAGTCCTTCCGAAGTTAGAATCATAATTGGAGATCTTCCCATTAGCTGTTGGGCTTTGGCCCAACACAATATAGTAGCTTGGCCTCCGGCCCAAGTGAGACGCGAGAGCATGACCTTCGAATCGAGTGGGGAGTTTTGACTCAGCCCTTATCAATAACTCTTGAGAGAGCCAAATGTTGAGCTTTGGTGGAGGTGTTTGATTCTCTCTTGCATCAGCGTCTGAAGGTTATACATTGTGAGTGACCCTCCGTTTTCTCTCTTTTATGAGTAACTGTTACCCATTTGAAATGTTAGCACGTTCCACATTGATTAAGACTCCACATGCCACGAGATTGTGCTGAGTGAGAGAACTTTCCATAGGCAGTGTGCATTATCATCATTTTTCAAGGTGGGAATTATTAGCCTTGTTTATGAAGAGTCATTTAGTGGTGGATGTCAGATAAATACCGCCTCTTACAGAATCCTTTGAATTTTTTTGTAGCAACTCTTTCAACCATTGTTTCAAGTACAAGCCCCTCTCCATCTTCAAGTTTTTCTCAAGATTTTTCCAAAAAGCCTTAGTCAAGTAAGTCTTCTTTTCTTATGTATAAATTATGTTTTTTTCCTGGTAGAGTCCGCCCTTTCTCAAGGAGAGGCTAGGTCTCTTGGTGGCATGTTTTCCACCTCTAAGACTAGTCATACAAGAAGAGGCTTTATTACCGTAAAATGTCCGACTTTCAAAGCCTAGGACACAGACACACTTTTCCTTAAAATTGCTTCTAGGAAGCCTCTTGTCATTTTACAACATAGTATAGGTCAAATTCACCCCAACTGTATCTTGATCCTCTTGGGATTTCAGAAAGTGTGAGACAAAGTGGGAATCCAATCCATTTTCTGGCCATTCTATGATCTTCAACCCAGGACATAAGCAAAGACATGATCAAAGACAGAAGTAAATCTGCAGAATTAGGGTAACTTGTATATGAAAAAGAAGGAGAAATTTTATTGAAAGCTGAGGGAGGGAGAGAATTAGATTTCGTTCATTGTAATCAAAGTCGTACAAAATATGTGCCATTACCTCTGCTATGTACTCTGAGCAGGGTAGTGGTACTGAAAAAAATTACAAACCCAATCAAAAGAGGACATCTGTAAAACTCTAACAAACTTAGGAAAAAATGATATTAACAATGAAACGCAGTCGTAGAAGATGCTGCTTGCTCTTCACATCCTGCAAATTCAAAATCCTTGATTTCAAGAGCAGCTTGTGAATATTCCTTCATCCCCCTAAAGCTGAGCTGGAGTGAAACAACGAAAGTTTATTTTGAACAAGATAGAAAAGAAAACCGGGGCAGAGAGAACTTTGGTGAATACATCAGCAAGTTGAACCTTGGTGCAGGCCTTTGTGGGAATAAGGAAACCAGCAAGATAATAATCCTGGACCAGATGACAGTCGATTTCCAGATGTTTCGTCCGTTCATGAAACACAGGATTGGCTATAATGTGAAGTGCAGCCTGGTTATCACAAAAGAGAGGAAGAGGGAACTGGAGAGGAAGATTAAGATCAGAAGCCAAGAAGCTAGTCCATTTCAGTTCACAGGCCATCATGGTCATGCTCCAATATTCGGATTCAGCAGAAGATTTAGTGGACTGCTTTTTGGATTTCCATGAGATTAAGGAAGATCCAAGTAGAATAGAAAAACCAGTGACAGATTTTCTGGTTTCTCTGCATCAATTCCAGTCGGCATCAAAGTAAGCTTGAATAGTAGGGTGAGGAGAGGAGGGATAAAATAAACCATAGGAAGGATATGAGATCAGGTAACGCACAATGTGAAGAGCACTTTTGAAATGGTGCTCAGTGAGAGCCTGAACAAACTGACTCAGTTGGTGAACTGAGAAAGTCACATCAGGCCTGGTGAAGTTCAAATAGAGGAGCCTGCCTATTAATCTTCTGAAAACTACAAGGTCAAGGAGGAGAGGAGAACTGGAGCCATCTTTCCAAGAAACGGGCAGGGGAGTGGAAACACCATATGCTGATTGAAGGCCACAATCAGCAATAATGACAAGAATTTATTTGGCCTGGGTGAGATAAAAGTCATCTAAGGATCTTGCTAACTCAATGCCCAGGAAATATTTTGCATCCTGGAGGTCCTTGATTGTAAATGATGCATGAAGAGATCCTTTAACAGAAGAGATGTCATCAATAGAATCACCAATAAGAAGGACATCATCCACATATACTGTAAGAGCCAGAAAAGAATGAGCAGAAATACTGAGGAAGACACAATGGTCATGAGGTGACTGTACAAAACCAAGAGATTTAAGATGAGAAGTAAAATCTTTGTTTCACTGCCTGGAAGCCTGTTTGAGACCATAGAGACTGCGTTTAAGTTTGCAAACAAGGTTAGCCGTCTTAAGAAAATATCCAAGAGGTGGCTCTATATATATATGTGTGTGTGTGTGTGTGTATATATATATATCTTCATCAATGCTGCCATGAAGAAAGGCATTGTTTATGTCTATCTGTTGTATAAACCAGGAGTTGGCAGATGCAAGCAAGAAGATAATGGATTGTAACCGTCTTAGTTACATGAGAAAATATCTCAAAGTAGTCAATCCCCTCAAGTTGACTATAGCCTTTGGCAACAAGTATGGCTTTGTACTTGGCCACTGATCCATCCGGATGCCATTTAACCTTGTAAACCCATGGGCCTCTTTCCAGCAGGTAACGGAACGAGATCCCAAGTATGATTACTCTCCAAAGCTTGAATTTCAGCTTGCATTGCTTGTACCCACTATGGACTTTAACTAGCCTACTTATGAGAATATGGTTCCTGTGTACTAATAATGGTGCTTAAAAATTGTATTTGTTGGGGAGTGAAGGTATGAATATCAGTGACTGAGGATAGGACAAAGTCTTTTGTCCAGGTTGGGTGTTTTATGAGCCTAGGTGGCGGTTTGGATGGATGCACAAGAGGTAGAGGAGATATGGAGATAGGGGAAGAATTGTCAGATGGAGGACCAGATAGAGATAGCGCAGATTTGGAAGGAGATGCTGCAGTTTTAGAAGAGGAAATTGGAGTAATATTTTGTATAGGATAAGAAGGATCGGGAATAGGATGTGAAGGAAGAATAGTGTGATCAAAGGTGGGATTCGGCTCTGAGAAAGATAAGGTTGAATAGTCCTCATAAGGGAATATGTGCTCATGAAATATGACATCTCTAGAGATTAGGATTATTTTATTTTAAAGATCATAAAGTTTATAAGCCTTTTGACCCAGAGGATAACCAAGCAAAACACAAGGAAAAGCTCGTACACTTAATTTATCCTTATGTGGTGAAGTGTTGGTGGCAAACACTAAACAACCAAAAACCTTCAAAGAGTGGTAATCTGGGGATTTATGAAAAAACACTCATATGGGGATTTCCAATTTAAAATGGCTGAGGGTAATTTATTAATTAAGAATGTAGCAGTGAGGACAACTTCAGTCCAGAAGTGTTTGGGAAGATGAGATTGAAACATAAGGGCTCTAGCAATTTGAAGTATGTGTTGATGCTTCCGTTCAACTATACCATTTTGTTGGGGAATGTAGGGGCATAAATTTTGATGGATAATGCCAGAATTAGAGAAGAAACTTGAGCAAGAAGAACTCAGGAACTCTGGACCGTTATCAGACCTGATTTGTTTAATTGAGCATTGGAACTGATTTTGAATCATTTTACAGAAGGATTGAAGCATGAAGAGAGACTGATCTTTTGTTTTTAGAATGAAAGTCCAAGTACTCCTGCTATAATCATCAACAATAGTAAGAAAATACTTCCCCCCAGCAATACCCTTAATTTTGTAAGGCCCTCAAACATCAATATGAACAAGAGAAAATGGAAAATCAGATTTGGAACTGCTCAGTGGAAAAGATAATCGATGTTTCTTAGCCAATGGATAGATAAAACAAGGACTCTTTGATGAATTCGAACAGAGTTTCAATCGAGCAAGTACATCATTAGATGGATGCCCCAATCTATAGTGCCACATTACATTAGTTTCTGAAACTGATAGAAATTGAGGAGAATACATCTGTGGTTCTTTAGGTACAAGAGAGATGGAACTAGAGTAAATATAACTAGAAATGAACTCTGGCTGAAATTATTATTTTTTGTAAGAGATAGAGACCACTAGCTCCTTCTGCAACTGCAAGGACTGCATCAGTCTTGTGGTCCTGCAGTATACAAAAACTCCCAATTTTTTTGAGTTGACATGAGAGAACTTGGCTAATTTACTCACTGAAATAAGGTTACATTTGAAATCGGGTATGCACAAAGTATTTGGAAGAATCAAAGAATTATGAAGGTGAACTGAACCTAAGAATTTAACTAGTTTAGTAGACTGATCAGGCATGTACACAAGAGTAAGAGTATTGACAAATTTAGGGTTGGTTAGGTAGGCATGAGATATACACACATGGATTGTAGCCCCACTATCAAGTATCCATGAACCTTATTCAAAAAGAGATTCATTGCCACAACTGTGAGATAAGATGCTACATGCAAACTCATAATAATGAGCAAAGTTGGTTGATTCTGGAAGAGATGTGGAGTTGTCAGCTTCCAATTTTCCTTTTCCTCTGATCAGCTTATCAATATGTGCCTGTAAAATCATCACCACTTCTTGTAAGTTCCCAATATTGGTCTCCAATGGACTGTCTTGTTGCATGGTGATTGAATGTGCCACCTGCGTTCCCAAAAACTTGTTCCTCACTGTGGTATCCCTACTCCCTTCCCAACAATCTGGATAACCGTGGAGTTTGAAGCATGTGTCTTTCAAGTTTCCAAGAGTTCTACAGTGATCACACTTAAGATCAGGCAGTTTCACTGGCCTTCTGAGAATCCCATCCTTAGCTTTAAACTATGGTCTTGCTTGAGTTTCTCTCTGATATGGAAGATAAGGTTTGTTGTTCCTGGAAGTCTTGACTGCCATCACAAAGTTTCTTTGCATATCCTGGTAATCATCACAAACCATCTTTTGTCTCTCTACTTTAAAAATCACAGAGTAAGCTTTTTGGACACTAAGCAAAGGATCCATTACAATAATCTGATTACAAACATTTGCATACTCAGAATTCAGCCCTATCACAAATTGATGCAATTTTCCATCCTCATCTTGGTCAATTATGGCCTTAACAACTCCAAACTTGCAGCATTCACAAAAGAACTTAGGTCTAATACAATCAAATTCATCCCACGGACCTTTCAACTCAAAGAAATAAACAACAGGCGAGTTGTTACCCTGCTTAATATTTGTCAAATCCCTCTTCAACTGATTAATCATAGGTCCATTGATTTCACTCAAACGTTCTCCTATCTCATTCCATAGGGCACGAGCATTTGTGTAAAACATAAAACTCCTAGCAATCTTTCTAGACATAGAGTTCAAAATCCAAGAGATAAGTATTGAATTAACCTTGTTCCTTTGAATATGAGCAGATGTACCTGCTGGTGGTGGTTGAACCTCTCATGTGAGAAAACCAAGTTTATCCTGTGTTCCCAAAGCAATCATCATAGATTGGCGCTAAGTTATGTAGTTCATCTCATCAAGGAGCTCAGCCACCAAAATCATAGCAGAATGATCTGAGTGATGTAGCATCAGCGGATCGTTGGTCCCATACTTGTCGTCGTCATCAACCTGGGTTTGTCGCCGAGTTGTTTGCTCTTGGCGCACTCTACTTCCTTGTTCCCCACTAGAGGAGGTCATAGCTTTTCAGAAATCAAAACCCGAGAATCAGTATTAGTCAAGGATCAGAAGCTTTGCTTTGATACCATGAAGTAGATCTGCAGAATTAGGGTAACTTGTATATGAAGAAGAAGGAATTTTTTTTATTGAAAGCTGAGAGAGGGAGAGAATTAGATTTCGTTCATTGTAATCAAAGTTGTACAAAATCTGTGCCATTACCTCTGCTATGTACACTGAGCAAGGTAGTGGTACTGAACAAACTTACAAACTCAATCAAAAGAGGACATCCGTAAAACTCTAACAAACTTAGGGGGAAAAGGGGGGAAATAATATTAACAATGAAACGCAGTCGTAGAAGCTGCTGCTTGCTCTTCACATCCTGCAAATTCAGAATCCTTGATTTCAAGAGCAGCCTGTGAATATTCCTTCAAAGACAACTTTAACTTTTATTGTAGGAAGTGATTAAAATGATGGTAACGTCCACTAAGCACTGGAAGGAGGAATTTCTCTTCTATGATTCAAATCCCCATCCTTATCCTGCTTGGAATGTCGAGGCATATGGGGACAAAGGGTGTTCCCCCCTGAAGCTATAGATTCCCCGGGAAGGGAAGCAGGTAGTTTCATAGGTGTAGGGCAGATGTAATATTGTTCAAGAGGGAGAGAAACAATTATGACTGGTCTTCATAAGTTCAAGGTTTTCACAATCTGCTCCTTCGTATATTTTTTTTGAAATTATAAAAAAACATTCTTTTGCAGTGCCTCTTTCCAAAGGGGTCCTGGTCCCCAAAGTTGAAGGGTGGTGTCTCCCTTCTTCAGCATGCGATACGATCTTTTCCTGAGAAGAAGTCGAGAGAGGAGGTTGATCTTACCGTGGCTCCTCATGTGCTCCCCTCCACCATTTTTCTCTCTCTAATAATGCTAGTTTGTTTCCCGACTCCTGTAAGTCAAGATTGAAGGATCCCCTCCAGGCTTTTTGAGATTTGCCTTTCAAGACTTCTTCCTTGATCTTTAAGAGCTGATCTTTGAGAATCACCAGCATGACGAGGTCGAGACTCTAGCTAGGATGATCATAGTTAGCTTCTGATGGAGTTTCACCATTCAAGGTAAAATCCCTTGCTGACTTCAAGTTTGTGCAAGATAGAGGGCTTCCGCTCCCCCTACTGGATTATATACGATCACTGCACGATCTTATAACTGTTATCAGCATCAAAGCCATCAACCATGACGAGGATAAGGATTCCCAGGAAGATGTGGTCGACCCAAATCTGGAGGAACAAGTGGTCAACTTTGAAACAAGGGTTTTGCTGGGTGAACAACTAGGTTCTGCAAATGCTTAACCGCGAGTGAAGTTAGAGGTGGAGTTCTTGCTTGGATGGGGGTTAGAAGTCAGATTTTGGATGCTGAATAGGGCATCCCTAAAAAACCGGAAAAAAAGGGGAGGACGCATTTTCGAAATGCGTTCCCATTTGAGATTTTTAATTATTTTCCTTTCATTTTTTTCAACTTTTTTTTAAAAAAAAAGAAAAATTGAGAAGGCGCATTTTCATGGGAGATATTTTAAATTTTCTAGATTTATGTATCTGGAAATTTTTTTAAATTTAAAAAATTTCGAAGACAAATGTTAATTTCAAAATTTTAAATTTTTTTATTGAATTTTCCAAAAAATTATTTTTAAAAATAAAAAAATTGAGAAGACAAATTTCGATAATGCGTTTCCGAAGAAAATAAAAAGACGCTTCTTCATTTCAATAATGCGTTCTCTGAAATTAATAATCATTTTAAATTTAATTTATGTTCCGTTAATTGTAAAGGAAAAAATAAATAAATGAAGAGGATGCATAAATAATTTTTTTTTAAAAAAATTGTCTTCGAAAACTTTTTCAAAAAAAAATTAAAAATGAAGACGACACATATGTTTAATTAAATAATTGTAAATTTATTTTTCCTTAAAATTTTCTGGAAAAAAATTGAAATAAAGAGGACGCAATTGTAAATTGTGTTCACTAATTTAAATTTTATAATTTAATTTAAATTTTGTTTTTTAGTAGTAGACTTTTTTGTAATACATATTAATTTATATAATATATTATCAATTTTCCTTGAATGTGTTGATTAAAAAACTAAAATAGCGATCGCATCCTCTATTTTATTTTTATTATTAATTTATTTTCTGTATTTTGAAATAATAATCCTAGATAAGTAACTTTAAGAATGCGTTGTCTTACTATTTATTTTTTGTTTGTATTTTTCTTATGTTTCTGGTATTTTTTTATGAACGAAATTTATTACATATATGTGTGTGTATATATATATATGTTTTCCTATAAATTAATAAATTAACCATTTCTTGAATAACCTAGTATTTTTTATTTATTTTGAGGTAGTGGTTGAGAAAGGAAGAGAACAAACGCAGAAGAGAAACAAATGGGAGTAGAAATGAATCAGAAGAGAAAGGAGACCAAAAGCAAAAAGACAAACTGAAGACGCATTTCCAAAATGTATCTTCATATTCTGGTTTTAAAAAAAGAAAATGCGGTCAACAGAGACGAAAACGGAAAAAATATCAAAAAAGTGAAGTAGCATTTCCGAAATGCGGCTTCTGCATGGAGAAAATTTTAAAAAATAAAAAGTTTAAGGACGCATTTCCGAAATGCATCTTCATATTCTGGTTTTAAAAAAATTCGGTCAACGAAACAAAAGTAAGACGAAAACGGGAAAAAACAAAAAAATTGTTGGTATGCCTTGAATACGTATTAGCCTCGTCCTTTTACTGTAACTCTAAGAGATATGATTGGTAGAGAGTAGGAAATCTGTAATCTGGTCTTTTCTCTCTAGTGGAATCCGATCTTGATCAGCCGTGGATGTACCCAAATTGGTGAATCACGTAAAATCTGGTGTTTTGTCTTTTGCTTTTATTTTCTTCGCTTGTTCTTTCTCGGTATTCCGCACAACACTCAACAATCTAAATCAACGACGATTTCCGACAAACTGGAGGCCCTCAAGAACCTCGCGCCGGTAAACATTGATCGCACCGAGTAAATCGTCCTCCACAGCTCAGATTTCTGTTCTTCAGCAATTGTTAGACGTTTATGGCTCCTGCAGCCGCTGCCGCTCAGCCGCAACAGAACTAAAGCGCGCCGTTGTAGAGTGCAGTAGTACGTCGTTGCAACAATGTTAATTTCATTGCGATGCTCTCCCCAACGGGTTAACTGATTGCTTCATTTACTAATGGATGTTAACTGATTATTAATGCAGGCCACCCTCCTAGCAACAATGTTATTGATTGTTAGTTTTTTTTTATGCGTGTGGCACTGGCTGAACATTTTCTTAATTTGAGCTCGCATGGGTTGATATGGGTTTATTCCTATGGGTTGGTATTGGTTGGTACATGGGTTGAAATCCAAAATTTTACGCATTTTTAACCTATATGGGTTTATTCCTATATGGGTTTATTTCATTGTATGTTAGATTATAGATGGTAATTTCCCCTAGATTCCAATTCATACTGATTTTTGGTTTATTGTATCCCTATATATTGTAATTCTCATCATTATGAGTTGTGTCATTGATGTCATATCTATGCACCATTAATAAATTCTTTTATAATTCATCATGTTATCAGAGCGGGTTCGATCTGGGCCCCCTTATCTTTAACTATATCCGCGCTGCTGCTGCTGCTTTTACCTTCTCCGCCGCCGCCGTTATCCACACTTCCGCCACTGGAGAAGCCTAGTGCCGCTGCCGCTGCCGCTCCGCTTTGTTATCCGTACGTGCCACTGTTGTGTTCAGTTGTTGTCCTCACGCGCCGTTGCCGCTCATGCACCGCCGCCGCATGCAAGGATTTTTACAAATACTACTCTACTTATCCTACTAATACTAATGAATTTGAATACTACTTTACCGGCTGCTACTGATAATGTTGTTACTGTTGTTACTGTTGTTACTATTACTTCTACCGCTACTAAAGTTGATTCTTTTCTATGATATTTTTCCCTACTTTTTTAAAAACGATTAGCAATTTCATAATCTTCTTCGCAAGTTGGGCATTCTTGTTCATCATGCTCCAACTTGAGGGAGGGTGAAAAGGAAATAAGAAATCATTTCCCTTGTAGGGAAATGTTATAAATAGTAGTTACCTTATAGAATTATATTTCATTGTAGGTTAGATTATAAATGGTAATTTCCTCTAGAATCCAATTCATATTGGTTTTTGGTTTATTGTAACCATATATATTGTAACTCTCATCATTGATGAGTTGTGTCATTGATGTCATATCAATGCACCATTAATAAAGTATTTTATATTTTATCAAACATGTTTTTTAAATAGCGTGATAATGATTACAGTGCAAATCTAGATTGGATAGAGGGAGTATATATCTTGTAATCAATATCTGATAGTTGTATCTACAAGGGTTTGTTTTCACTTAGGATAGAGATTTCGTGGATAGTTAAATAATTTTTATGATGAGTGTTAAGTTATGGTTATTTTAAATACATTTTTATGTTCTTTTAAAGCACGGTAGTTTGACTAGATCTACAGCAATTGATAGCAGGGTCGAAAGATGTTTCTACCATTCTATTTTTTGTAATCAATTTTCACAAAATCTACCTGGGAAATCCTAAATGAATATAATTTTAATGAAGAATTTACTTTATTATATTTAATAAGTTTTAATCTTAGTTAAATTTTATTATTTAACTTCATTCTTCATCAACCATTCTTATTCAAAATCAATGCACAACAGAGATTATATTTACAGAAATACTTTAAGAATTAGATTCCTGCTCAATTACACAAACCCCAACGTTTTTCCCCAATTGTTGGTGGATGAACATTACCACCACCCAGTTCTTGACCACGTCCTCGATCCCCGCCATGGGCCTCACCCCAACAAATTTCCCGTACTGAGCCGCATTCTCTACTCCATATATACCACCCCATTCTAACATTTTTTAATTTGTTCTCCATTTCTGCAATAAAATTTTCCAAATGCAAGTGCCACTACAACACAAATAGACTATTGGGATGCTAAAATGCATCCCAATAGATTTCTATTGAGACGCTTCCATTGATAGGACGCTTTTAAAAGCGTCCCTTAAACGATCCATTATCGCTAGTCCCTATAGATCATGAGTCGCTTTATTAAGCGACCATTTAGTAAGATATAAGGTTGCTTCTATGCGTCCTATTATATTCTCTTGGGACGTTTAATTTAAGAGTGTCCTAATATATATCTATTATGACGCTTATAAATGTCCCAATTTTTTTTATATTGGGTCATTTTGTAATGTCCT
>JAULKM010068039.1:0-12049 GCA_032355605.1 Rubia tinctorum | reverse complement strand
TTACTTTGGATCTCCATTCTTTTGGAAGGGTACGTATGTATACCCTTCAATGTCTTTTGTAATTCTGATCAGGAAGGACTTGGGATCCCGTAAAGAACTCCCCCACCTCGGTGGCTTAATTAAAAAAATGTAGATTGAGTTTTGGTTTTAATCGTAAATTATCTATGACAACAGTATATTGTATTTTTATAAAGTTGCTCTATTATTACAGTATTTTCTCAAATTAAACCACGTGTTTCTTAATGCGGTTGAATTTTATACCCCTCAATTTCTCCATAAAACGGATGTCTAATGATAATATCCCTTTTATGAGAATTTACACAAGATTGAAAACTTAAAGAATTGAAGCTGATGACGAAAGAAACTGCGACTACGGATTCCAAGGCCGCGACCATGGCAGTTCATTGGAGAAGGATTTGAAATTTGAGATTTTGCGTCTGCAGAAGTAATTTCCACAGATGTGGCGATGTTAGAAGATACTTTTTTTTTTCCAAATTTCATTAATTTCTGACTTCTAATTAAGTTTTTTATAGATATTTTCCTTTTTATTATTTTTTAATATTTAAGTTTAAATTAGACGTAGAGTTATTATCATTAGACATTTATTTTATTATCTTTCGTTATATTTTTAGATCTAGTTTTTGCTATGAAGAACTAAACTCTTTAGTTTCATTTGATGATTGATGGCATCACTCATTTGGTTGTGTGACTCTTGTTCTATTTCCTATTGGTTGTTTTAATCCTCTTGTTTTTAAATTTTATTGTATCTTGTTGATTTATCTAGTCTAACACTAGTGTGGGAAGGGGTGATTAAATGCGATTTTATCGAACCACAGAAGACACTTACAAAGTGTTTTCTCTGGTCCTGCCTTTGAGAGCCACAATCAAAGGCGGTTCTGAGAACCACTATTAAAAAACACCAAAGAAGGGGGCTTTGAACCACCTTTAAAAATGGTATATAACCGCCTTCTATTGGTTCCAAACTCGGAGCCGTCGAGAGACGTATCGGTCATTCATGAAGTTCTTATTCAGAACCAGTCTGCTATGCCTAGGTCCCTTGTTCGCTTGCGAATTCAGAAATAGCTTCTGAGTTCAGAAATTAGTAAGCTGGAATTGGGGCTTCTCATTTTGTTTCTGTGTCGGACCACATTTCCATTCCTGTTATGGAAATAGGCACTTTTAATTTGATGAAGTTGACTTACATTTCCGAGATCGAATTGCTTCAGGTATTTCCTTCCAAACTCGGAATAATTGTACGAACCTTCAGGATAAATGCATTTTTGAAAAGCAAATTAGCGTTCCGATTTCGGAACTCCGTTCGGGACTAGTGGCAAAAAATTCATTTCATACATTAGCCCGACATTCAATAGACTCTAATTACATAATCATTTCATACATTAGCCGGGCATTCAATAGTCTATATGTACGACATCACAATATCACAAAACACAAGACATGATCATACAACCTAACAAAAATATATTATTAAAGCTAAGTAAGCAATAACTATAGATAGGGATAGAAATAACAAGGAAATCTATTTTGCACAATTCATATTTTCAATATTTACTAAAATATGCTACTCTACCATGTTAGGATTTCCTAAAGTCGCCGAGCGGGCGTGAATTAAATGTCTAGCCGAGTAATTTCTTGCACTGTCGATATCAGCTTTTAAATAGGGCTTGATTAAGCATGGGAAAATCAGTGTATATGATGAGATGGAAAACATCAGAAAAAAATTGTTTTTAAAAAATAGAAATATGTTGGATAAGATGTTGAAAAGAAACAACTCTATACTTATTTTATCAATATCTAGGTAATCCGTCGTACATTGTAGACGCACGCCTATAACATTATGTAATATCCGCACTCCCATGTTTGTACTTATTTTTGTACTATACATATCAATGGAGATTATGAAAAATTGTATAGCATGTATAAAAAGTTTACATCAAAACAAAATGTACGAAATTGACATTTATTTCGACTACATCTAAACTTGTGTCACTTTGGTCGATGAGATTCATTTCTGAAGATATAGTTTTGATAAATTTTTCGGATGGTTGAAAGTGGAGTAGATCCATCCAGTATACGCGTTTGTTTGCGGGGACAAGGAAAATCAATCGCCAATGTTCCCTTCACATCAAAGTTTATGTACCTTAAAATTTTGCTTATATAATATTAATAAACAAAATGAACATCGTAACCATCACCTCTTAATGTATAGCGCACAAAATAGTTTCTTATCTGTCCATCCTAGACTCTTGCCTATATAGTCGATCCTTTCTTTCCCTGTAAATCCAATTTCTCGAGTCATTACTGGGCACAAATACCCAATCCAATCCTTGTCCTTTTGATTTGTGAAGAAATACATATACCTTCACAATAAATTCCGGCTCAATAGAAAATATATAACTTTTTTGAAACTGGTCATAAAATTTTAATGAATATAATACTCACAATAGGTAGAGGGGCATGAGTGTTTGGTTAACCCGGTCACATTTCCACAGGTTTTGAAATCACTCCACATTGCGAAGATTTTTTGCTTCGAACCGAATACACATTCATTTCCCAGAAATGAAGGGCGTTCATGATTTGAAATTATATCGTACAACACCCATGCGAAGTATGGGGAATCATAACGACTTGTGGCAGTGCAACCGTTGATCTAATTTTTTGGGTGTTGTTTGCACGATTTTTGGTGTCATGGCCGGGATGACTTTCAAATGTCGATCCTTTATTGGATCAATGTAAATGAGACGACGAGGATAAACAAGAAATAATTCTCGTGCGAGTTCTACTCGCTTGTATTTTCCATCCAGAATAGGCAAAGGGGCCTTAAGTTTCGTCGGATGCTCCAATGAAACTCTACACATACCATCTCCAATTGGAATGGAGTGATGATGTTGCATTGACTTGTGTGAAATTCCATTGGTTACATGGAGTGGTCTACCCCCAATGTCTTGATCAATGTATACTTTGCAAAAATTTGACATCTACATCAAATGAAGAGAATGAATATGAGATTATATTAATAAAATGGTAAGTTTTGAATGGAAATTAAATTTTGAACCTTTGTTCTGGTGGTTAGGATAGCCTAGTCGAGATTGTTGTCCTTATCTGTTTGATTTTTAATAATGGGGTCGTGGTTAACCTCCATGTCTTCGGGAGAACGGCGGGATCCTCTTGACGGAGGAGTCCAATCTGGTGTCAAATCCTCCTAATTATCCGGTAGAGAAAATCCAGTGTGTTTGATTAACTTATGAATTTTGATGTCTTGTTGCTCTATTCTCTTATCTAGGATAAGTGCTTCCTTTCGTAACATGTGAATTCTTTATGGTTTTTCCTGTTCAAAATATCAGATGATTCCAAACACTTCTCGGTTTGACAAAAACACACCCACACCTCTAGTACAGCCTAGGTGTTGGGATTTCCTCATTTCCTCACAAAGGATACCATGCTTCCTAGTTGGAATGAATTGCCCATCTATTTGATCTTTCTTTAACTTATCTTACGTTCACATAGAAAATAATGTTAGCATTTGTTAATAGGACTATGGTTTGAAGAGAAAGCAATGACCAATGACTTACCATATGTTCCGAGAGTTGAATTTCTTCCGGATTTTTAAATGCACCATCCTTGTTTTGTCGCCCTTTAAGGAATAAATCACACCGCTAAATATCTTCCTTATCTATTGGTATTACCTTCAACCTAGCCTCATCCTCCATCATCCCCTCCGATTGCACTTTGAACATCCTTTTCAAATTGTTCCCGCACTAACTCCATCGCGGCCAAACCATAACCCCCAGCTCAATCGATGAGGAATTAAGTTCAACTTTGCAATACATTGTTTGTCCTCCCTAGTTCCCTACGATAAGTAATAGATAATTTAATTGTAAATCATAAATAAATGTCTCCCAACTAAGGAAAAATTAACCTAAATCCACTATAAAAATTTATAAAATTGTACTAACATTTTTGTCATTCTCCAAAGCCCATTTCTTATGAATCTCCCAATTCTTCGGTTGAATGTGTGTGTAAGTTAACCACGGGAGATCTCCTTTCCTATCCAAAAAATGTAATCCCTTGATAACGTACATTTGTGTTTCCACCAACTCTTGGGCATCATAGACATTGCCTTCCTTAGTGGATCATCCATGTCCGGTGTATCGGTCTCAAAAGATCTCTTCAAAGATTTTCAAAAACCATTGTATGATTAATGAAGAGTAATTTTTTTTGAACAAATCATGGTTAATTATTATGGGGAGCTATGACTACAAAATATAAATGTACCTTGCACTCCGTTCATAGGGTTTCTTTGTAATCTTTCGGAACCTCCTGCCAATTCTCATAATTTATATCAATCCTAGTTTTACCTACCTTCCCTACCCAACTAGACCAGTTAGCAAGTTATTTTGACAAACACTTGCCTGACTTATTAAAGAACAACAATGTTAGCTCTTTTCCAGCTATTACATTGACGAGGTTATTCACTTCTATGCCAATTTAGGCCAGAGTAGTAATAAACGTGAAGTCACGAAGTTTAATGGGAAAGTAATTGTTGTTACTAATTACATTATTAACAAAGTCCTAGGTTGCCCCTACATTGATTTGGAACAATTGAGGCCCAACGATCCCCATGGTCCACTAGATATATATCAACAACAAAGCTGGCTGGGCATGACCAAAGCGACCCCATTATGTCCTCTAGCAATGGTTACGAAGTACTTCCACAAGACAGGGGATACAACCAGTCAAACTGAATGATATGATGTTGGGGTGTTGACTGTAGAACAAAGGCTAATTTATAATTGGGTCTGTTTAAATGTTTTTCCGACAGAAGGGCACATTTATGTGCAAATGATAGGGAACTTGATGCTCTTCTACAACATAATGGAGGGGGTGAAGATAAACTCAGGCTACACCATCATCCGTGGTGTGCAAAAGGAAATGGGGACTAAGAAGAAGGATCTTCCATACAGTGGATTGATTACCGCGTTGATCAAGGAAGCTGGGGTACAACCTGTAGAACAACCAATGTGATTGATGTTTTACGATAAAAGTTGGTTACAACATAAGCAGCTGCATTTGGGCTTCGACAATAAGTGGGAGCACTGCTCTATCCCTGGACATTGATGAACTGGTTGCCATTATCGATTCTGATGGTTCAAGGGATCCCAAATCAACAGATGATGTTTTGCCAGCAAAAACCGATCACAACCTTCCCTTTTACGCTAGTTAATGCTTCAGCCTTGACCCACTTTGTGAAATATTCTGTATCCATAATTAGGTATCAAAAGTGGCATATGGCTTTTAGGAAGGGGCCTACCAGGTCGATCCCCAATTTGTCAAATGTCCATGAGCTTTTTATGTTCATAATTTCTTCTTGGGAAACATGCGTGATTGTTGCTTGCCTCTGGCACTGATGGCAGGCTTGGATTTTCTTGTTAACATCATCGAACATCTTGGGCCAGTAATATCCCTCCAGGAGGATTTTCTTAGCTATCGACCCAACTCCTGGTGGCTTCCGCACGCTCCCTCGTGAGTTTCACGAATTAGATAGTCATTTTCATGGAGGGCTACGTATAGAAGGAGTGGCTGCAGATGGCCTCATCGATAGAGCACATCCTAATGAATCACATACATGGGAGGCTCCAGTTTGATTTACCTTGATTTGATGGCATCTTCCACCATCATGACTATTTTTTCTTCCTCAAAGCTACATTTGCTCAGTATTTCCACCGTTAAGTGCCCTTGGGACTACAATTCCAAGTATGACGAGGTCAGCTTTCTCAAGGCATTAGCCTTGTGGTTCTTTTCCTGACGGACTTGTGTCAAGGTGTAATGGTGGAAGTGCCCGAGAAGGGGCTTCACCACTTCCAAATAGCACTGCAGGCTCCTTTTCCTAGCCTTGCATTCCCCCCCTGACTTGTTGGACCACAATTTGGGGATCACTAAAAATTTCCAGGCTTCGAACCCCCAAGTCTTTGGCTAGTTGAAATTATGTGATCAGTGCTTCGTATTCCACCTCGTTATTCATGATCTCAAAGTCAAAGTGGAATGCATAGGGATAGGATTTTTATCAAGGCTTATAAGCAGGATTCTAGCTCTGCTTACCCCCAAATATGATGATTCATCGACGTATCACTGCTAGATTTCCTTGGAAATTTTCTCGTTATCAACTTCAATTGGTTCCGTGTTTTACTCAATGAAATATGGTAAGGCATGGCTCTCGATAGATATTCTCGGGCGGAACTGGATGTCGTGTTCACCCGTTCGATCATACATTTCATGATTCATCCTGAAGCCTCTGGCTTGAGGAGAACTTGCCTGATTGGGTGGCTTATAAGCAGGGTGATCTTATGGCTTTGGAAGTACAGCCGGAGCCGTCTCGTTGCATGGACTAGGGAAAAATTAGCTTTTCAAGGGCATTATATCGTGTTTCTACGCCATGCAATACCCTGCTTACAAAGTTGTTGGGTGCTACACTTTTTCCTTCTCTTTTACCAAAACCGCACATAATTCTAAGGGGGAGGCCGAGATGTATGAGTATAAATATTCCCCCTTCTCTGGCTTCATGAGGGTAGGTAAGCTTCGTAAGTGTTCCTTTAAGTCTGAGAAGGATTGGTCACACTCCTTCATTCGTTCAATTTTTTTGGATTTTCTAAGCACTTTAAAAAATGGCAAATGTTTCTCGGTACCTTTAGAAAGGAATTGACTAAGCACAACTAGTGATCCTGTGAGCTTTTGGGCGTCCTTAAGATTTTGAGGGGGCTTCATGGTTATCAAAGCGTTTGGGGAATTTTCTAGTCTCTACTCCAATCACGCACTTAGCTAGGTTCAGCTTCATGTTTGCATCTCAGAGTCTTTAGAAGGTTTCTTCGAGATCCAGCCGGAATTGGTCGTAGTCCTTACCCTTGACTACCATGTAATCTACATATATTTCCATATTTCAAACTAAATGGCATTTTTTATAATAGAATGTTCCGACGTCAGTGATGAACTACATCTTTTGCTTATCCTCCTCCGACATGAGTATTTGGTGATAGCCCTTATGGGCATTAAATAAAGCGAGTACCTCATTCACTGCTATGGCTTCGATCAATATATCAATTGAAAGCAGAGGGTAGCTATCCATGGGACAACTTTTGTTGAGATCCACAAAATCTATCCATATTTTCCAAGCATCGTCATGCATAGGAACCATTACAGGATCTTCCAGCCACTCCAGATAAAATACTTCTTCGATTACCTCTGGTCGAAGAAGTTTCTGGACTTCCTCTTCTATGGTTTCGGCTCTCTTAGAGGCGAATGACCTTCTTTTCTGCTTGACATGCTTTTGAGAGGGATCGACATTTAGCCTATAGACAATCATCAGTTTAGAAACTCCTGTGAGGTTGAACGTGCTCAACAAAAATACAACCGCTTGATCATTAATGAAATCTTTTAGTTTTTCTTTTGTTGTGGGTAATATCTTCTTTCCCACGACCATTGTTCTTTTGATCGAAAAGTTAGTGGCTCACTATCCATGGGTTTAACTTCTCCATTTATCGAAGCCACTATATCCCCTTATTAACTTATTTCAAGGCTATTTCCAAGTAGCTTCTAGCTACCAACTGATCCCTCCTGATGGCTGATACCCCTTTTCGGGTAGGGAACTTCATTGTTAAATGATAGGTGAACCAAATGGCTCCCGCCTGGCATATTCAAGGCCTTCCTAGTATCACATTATAGGGGGATATAGCATCGATCATTGCGAAGCTAAAGTCGATTGTCCCTTCTTTATCTCCAATCGTCACCCTGTCTAGGAGGGTTATGACTCCTAAGGGAAGCACCATTTTCCCAGTATATCTAGATAGTGGTGAAGTTGTTCTCCTTAGACTTTCGTGCCTTGGGCCCAGTTGATCAAAGAAGTTGGCAAATATCACTTCCACTGCACTTCCATAATCTACGAACACCCTCCCGACGTAGAAATCTTCGATTGTAGCATGGATCACAATCAGTTTAGTGTGGCACCAGGTCTGTTTCTGAGATGTTATGGCTTCTTCAGGTTAAAAATCATTTCTCAGAGGGCTCTTGAAGGGGCATATAGTGGGATTGTGCTTTGATGATGGTGTTCGAGGACTAGTCACTCACCACCCCATTGATGAAGTTGATTACTCTATTTGGTCATTCACTGATAATTCTATCTACCCGAGTCTTCTAGTTAGGTTTACCATTTTCTCTCGGTTTATTTTTAGTTTTCTCTCCATTTTTCCCTTGGGGATCTCGATCACCTCGATTGGATCCCTTCTTGTCAGGTTTATAGTGACGACGTCTTCATTCTACATTTGGTCTTCATTCTACCTTTGGTCTTTAACGCAATCCAGAAGTAGACCCTTTTTTAAACATCTGTCGATCTCCCTTTTTAGGTGGATGCACTTATTTGTATCATGGCCAATCTCCTTATGGTGATTATAAAAATTGAGTGAATCCCTCTTCCCATGAAAGTCCTTGTCGAGAGGAGGAGTCTGAAACAATCCCTTGTGGATGAAGTGTATCTCCGACTATATCTTGGTCAGGGGAATGTAGCCTTCAAAGGCTCTGTTCGAAGCCTCTAGCATCCTTGTCCTTGGCTCTGAGGCTTTAGAGCTCTTTCCACCCCACCTATCCCCCTCTCATTTCCATTTTTTAGCTTCCTTGATCTTCGAATATTGTTCCACGATTTCTTGCAGCTGCTGCAGGGTTTCTTGTTTCTTCGAGACCAACTTTTTGTACAGGTCAAGGTTGGACATTCCGTTCATGAAACCAAGGATCACTCCATCCTTGGTGCGGTTGATTACACTAAGACTTTCATCTGCATATCGATGGTAGAATGCTTCCGTTGATTCTCTGGGCCGCTTCTTGCTTTGGTAAAATTCAATCAAGGTTTCAGTAAATCTCTGTAGGAATGAAACAATCCCTTAGCTAGTTTGTTGAACCATTCTAAAGATTTTCCTAGAAGGTAACTCGTTACCAGCTTACATGTCAACTGTTCATTGAAGAACCTCGAATTCATTAGACTGAGAAAAGTTTGTAAGAACTTGTGGGGGTCTGTGTCTGTGCTATACGTGGGAAGCCCTTAGAGTGACTTTAAATTTTTCGGCCATTGTGTCATCATAATTATCGAGCTAAAAGAGGAAGCCGCCGCTTGGCCCGAGAGCCCAATTAATCTATACACTCCCTCGTGGGGGTGTCACTGGATTCTACTCCAATTTGTGGATCTTTGTATTGTCTTGATGCAAAATAAGTATCCATGGTAGGGATCTGGTACAACTAGTTTGAAGCCATGTATTCAGGTCACAGTTGTCCATAGTGAAGCTATGATACAACTACTGCTGCCCTTGGTTATAAGGGTTATATGAGGGGATCTCCGCTTGAGGCCATGTATGCATTTGGTTTTGATAACCTGGGTAATGCCCCCTCGGCTAGGTCACCCGGCATGGAATTTCCTGGTTTTGCATGTGAGGGGCCAAAATAGGCATCGAGTATGCCAACATCTGACCCCAACTATGGAATGTGGGTTGAGGCAGATCTTAGGCACCTATTGCCATGTTTGTTGGGTAGGAAGCTCTAAGGATGAAATGTACCTGAAATATCGGTTGTACCACTAGGGGCATTGAGAGTGAGAGAGTTAACTGCTGCTAGATCATTCTTTGGTAGAGCATCGGGGGGTCGTCCTGATAACCAATCGATCTAAGGGTTTGAGTCAGTTGTTCCAGATCCTGCTGGGACGGGGGAGGCAAACTGTTTTCTCCCTGAGTAGTTCAAGAGGCGCCTGTAGTGACTTCCACCTGCGAATCTGCCGAGGGCTCCATGAATTGTGGCTTATCATCTCATTGTTTATACGCCTGGCTCTACGGGACATGAACTCCTTTGCCTCCTACCCAGTGTTTAAAACTAATCTCCAATTGCCTGGAGGGCATATCAGTTTCAATCAGAGACCCATCAGGGATCCCTGTCACTGGGATCTAGTCTATGACTGCCACTGGGGGTCTGTTCCTGGTGCTTGAATGAACTGGAGGGTCAAACTGAATTTTCTTTATTTCCCCCACTTTTCCTTCCCAGTAAGGGGATTGCACGTCCTCAATAGTGTCTAAGGTATTACCTTTGGGTCGTTTGCTTCTACGCAACGTGCTTGCTGTAGAAGTGGACATGAACAACAAAACTCACAGATATGACAAATGGTCTCATTGGGCATGCCAACTTGATCCGCCCCAAAGCATCGCAGCCTAGTCCGCTGCTGGTTTAGCCAAAATATGCAAGACAAAGCCCTCGAACTTTTCCAGGGGGAAGAGTCTCCGATGATAAATTCCAGAAAGTGTATTTGAATTAGGAATAAATAGTTGAGTATACAGTGTTACCTCTCTCTTTTATATAGGTTGGTAGATAGGGCAACTATTTTTTTTTCTTGTGATGCAAGTACTAAAACTCTTCCTTGGGCTGACCGAATAGTTATTACCCAAAGGATATTACTTTGAGGGCAAAATAGTAAAACTTGGGCCGGCTAGGCTAGGTACTCGGGCCCAACATAAATGACGCATTATCAACCACACTAGGAAGTGTTGACTATCAACCACACTATGTGACATATACACTGGGATAGGTTTACACATCTTGTATTTGATAGATACTAGGATCAAAGTTTATCTACTAGTCATGTTATGGAAATATTCTCAAGGCTTAGTCCAATATAGTTTATTCTGGTGAATTGCATGCTTAGTAGTTTTTAGACATCCCCCACCCAAACCTTGTTAATGACACAAGCTATTCCGGACATACAATTGGAGTGATGCCCAATTGTGAGTATTGTATAGTTATATTTTGAATCCTAGCATCTCTATGGACGGCCCTGAACTTACCACTACATACTCTTTGCTAGTTGGTAGTGAGTACGTAAGCAACATTATAAATTCTTATCTTTCTGAAGCTCTTCGCGGATTAATCAATCTCTCATAAAAAAGATGATTTGTTAGCGACCTCGTGGAGTGCGGATCAATTTGTGATACACAACCTTACATGGGACGACAACGACAACCGAATGGCAATGGCATTCAATTCCTGCATTAGGTTGTTGCAATCATGTAACTTCATCCCAACCAACTTTATTTCCACAACAGACACACATGAACTTATGTTGGACGAATAAGCAACAGACACCTTCAAACTACCAAGAATCTTACATTATGATTTCTTCTCTGATGGAGACATAGAATAGCAAGCGGGGAGAAAGTAACCTTCCTCATTGTTCTGCACTAACGCTAAGTTCTGCCTAATCCCCATTTCGGCTAAGTCCATTCAAGACTTAAGCCCGTCTTTCATTTTTCCTAGGGGAATTCATCAGCGTCCCAATCAAAGAATCACATGAATTCTTTTCAATATGTATCATGTCTAGACAATGTCTAACGTCCAAATGCTCCCAATATGGTGGTGTAAAAAATAGATCATTTCTTCCAACTACCTTCAATGGAAGCTTTTCGCATATTTTTTCCTAAGTCATTAGGAAAAAATTTCACTTTTCAAATACCTAAACACCACTCAATGGTACAAGTGGCTCCCTCACCTCCACTTCCCTATTGAACCATTTTCCGGCCAATCGCCATGGGTGCCCCTTAGGAAGAACCTCTTATGACCCTGATAAACGGTCTTACAATTGTGCTTCAATTGAGAGAGGTAAGTATCACTCTCAAACACAGGACAAGCAACGTGACCTTTCACCTAGTACCCTGACAAATTCCCGCACATGGGGAAATCGTTGATAGTTGATGTGTACATTTTATACAGTTATTTTGGGGAATTTTTGGATTCATTTTTGTATACTTTTGTACTCTAGATGTGACATTTTTCCTTGAAATTCTCTAAGATTAGTTAAGAGCAACTTTACGCTTTTATTACTCTTCTAGGGGATTTTGTGTGACAAGGCAAATATTGGAAGATTTTGAAGACTATCTTTGAAGATTTGAAGACCGTGAAGACTATATTTTGAAGACGTTGAAGACCTTAAAGACCTTGAAGACACGAAGAAGGGAAC
>JAULKM010067997.1:0-12051 GCA_032355605.1 Rubia tinctorum | reverse complement strand
CTTCAAATATGTCCAGATGTGTGAAAAAAGGGGAACTCCAATTGTCAAGTTTGAAAAGTCATGACTTTTATATTTTCATTCAAAACGTATCTTGCCACTAGCAATAAGGGGTTCATTGAGTAAGGAAGTCCGTCTTTTGTTCTACGAGCTTAGTGAGTTTATTCAAAAGTTGTGTTCTCGAAGCACATACATAGATGTGATTGAGCAGCAACAAATGAAGATTATTAGGATATTGTGTAAGATGGAGAGAATTTTTCCTCATGCTTTCTTTGACGTCATGATTCATCTTCTTATGCACTTGTCTTTAGAAGCAAAGATAGCAGGTCCTCCTCAGTACCGTTGGATGTTTCCTTTCGAAAGGTAATGTGACCAAACTTAAGAATTTAGATAGTTATGTCAGTTTATTACTATTCTAACAATTCTGATTTTTTGTAGGAAGGCAATTTAAAGGGATTTGTGGCTAACAAAGCCCAGCCAGAAGGTTGTATAGCAAAAAGATACATAGACAAAGAATGTTTGATGTTCTGCTCTAAGTATTTGGATGATGTAGATACTATTTTTAATAAAGTTGAGCGCAATCAGGAATTGGGGGAAAATTACGGTCAAATTTCTGTTTTTTCATGCAAGGGTCGACCAATAGGTTGTCCTAATAATTATACCCTCAGTCCAACAGAGCAGGTCAAGATTCATTCTTACATTCTTAACAATTGCGATGAACTAGAAGACCTAATCAAGTAAGCTTTTATTTAATTTTTTACAATAATCATTTGAATATTACACAATCTTGTACTAATTGTTTTCTGATGCTTTAGTGAGCACAAGTTTAAACTTGAAGAAGAAAATCCAGAAAACGTGGATGAACGTCACAACAAGGAGTTCAGCTCATGGGTTGCTCAACTTGTAAGTTTTAAACTTAATTTAATGGTTGCTCAGCGAGTAATTTTTTAACATAATTAAATGGTTGTTGGGCAATACACTTGTCTGTAAAATGAATTGTGTTCTATTTTCATGGTATTCATGTGCAGGTCTTAAATTCTCCAGAACTTTATGCAGATGATATTCGAAGTTTATCTCTTGGACCATCAAAGCAGGTTAAGTGTTATACAGGATGCATGGTTAATGGGTATAAATTTCATACTCAAACTCGTGAAAAAGGTAAGAAAACTCAACACGGTGGGGTTGTAGTCCATTTGGAAATAGCATGATAGATTATTATGGGGTATTACAAGACGTCTTAGAATTGGAATACTTGGGAGATAGTAAAAGAGTTTTAATGTTTAAGTGTGAGTGGTTTAAGCTTGATGGTCCACTTGGTTGTCAAGTTGACAAAGAGTGTGGACTAACTAGCATAAATGTATCTAGAACATGGCACTTGGATCAGCCTTATGTGCTAGCAACTCAAGTTAGACAAGTTGTTTATGTCAATGACTTAAAATTGAGAAAAAATCGCGATGTTTATGACGTCCCAGTAAATTCCGAGTCAGTTGAGGAAGATGAGGTATCTCAAGAGGAGGTGTATCAAGAGGAGGATCTAAATTTTACTCTTGTAATTGATTTGAATATGGACATTCCATCTTTAACAAGAGATTCTAGTGGAGTGAAAGTGGTGGATACATCAGTTGTGTCAAACTACAAAAGTAGTCTATCATCTGTTAGTAATGTTGATGATTCCTTTATTAATGATGAGACAAGTGATTCAGGTCAGTCTCAATCTTCTAGTGACGAAGAGGATTCAGATGATTTTACTGAATCTTAATAATAGGTATGTTATTTTACAAAAAAAATTAGTATGTTTGATTGTTGATTTTGAAAATGGTGCAACTGTAGCTCATTTTGAAAACCGGTGTAGCTTATTTAGCATGGTGACCATAATTGTCTTAGAAAGTAAATGACCATTTGTGCTTTCATCTACAAATTTAGTGAAAGTTCACTTTCATCCATAAAAGGATTAATCTATTACTCCCTTGATCAAAATATGGAGATTTGTGTTGAGGGAAATGGCTGATCCTATGTATGATATGTTCAACAGGGTCATACATTGTGTTCTACGGAGTTCAGACATTTAGTATATGCTTTTCTGGATGAATGAAAGTAATTCTGAAAATTTTCCTTGCTTTTCGTTACATGCAAATAAGAAAATGACATGATTGAATTGCATTTATGTAGAAAACTTGTTATTAGTAAGCTGGATGGCTATTTCTTTTGTGCTGCAAGGAAATATGTGGTAATTCTTAGCCTTTATAAGACTCTGTTTTTTTTTTTTGCAGGCTTATAGCTGGTCTCAAGTCAATTCCAGACCAAGTAAGAATTTTCATTTCAGCCTTATTCGATTAATTTTTAGCATTCTTAGGGTTGAAGAGGGGTGAGTTTGTTAGGAACCAATCATTTAAATTTAGTTATCTTTGCTAAAACTTGGCAATAGTAAGGCTTTATTACAGACAGATTGGGATAGGTGGTTTCAAGGGAGACACAGTTAAAAATCGCAAAAGTTTGATGATGGAACTTATGTTTGCATGATTTTTCAGAATTCAAAGACTAGCATAATTTACAACTTTAATGTTTGTTTAAGGTTAATCCAACCAGAATTTGCATGTCGTTTCTATCTGGAAAATCGCAGTGCAAAAGCTGAAGGTAGGTATGGCATTGTCTGAGATGTTCATTTGGTTAGCGATCTGCTACATTGAATGTTTCTTTCTTGCTTTTTCTACTCTTTGTATTTGGATGAAATTAGCAATCTTTACTCTCAAATCTCAGTTATAAATTGAATTATTAACTTAAATGTGTTTACAAATCAGCCGAGAAATGCAAGGTTGATTGATGGTTATGTAAAACTCCAGTCCAATATAAGAATATAGACATGATATATTTGTATGCCCTTTCCTGTGCAGGATGATCCGTTGAACAATGACGGCTATGAACAGTTAGTACCCCGAAGAATGTGCCTCATTGTTCAGCCGGTAGTCTTAAGCGAATCAAAATTAGAAGCTTTAGATACATTCAAGAGAGGAATGAAAGTGATGTGGAAATGGTCTGTTATATGTTCCATCACGGAGGACTGCTAGAGCGGATGACTATAGAGCATGATATTCATGCCAATTCAGAATGGATTTCTTCTGCTCTGATACAGATACCGAAGCTTCCAAGACGCTCGCTGAAATGTGAGATTGTGCTCAAACCGAGGAGTTTGTTGTTGGAACCTAGTGTGCAACCTTAGGTTAGTTATTTGTTATTATGGTCCATTTCCTATTGTCACTGCCAGTGTGCTTGTTATGGTGTACAAGAATCCTAGTTCATATTTGCTCTGAAGTTGTATGTGCTTACACCTGCAAGAATCCTAGTGATGCACCAGTGTTTGGAACAATCCCATTACATTAAAGCACTGATGAATAAAAAGTTTCTCAGGTTTCTGTGACATAGCTGTCAGAATCCTTAACTTTGTGTCCTCTTAAGCATTATTGAATCTCTGTTTTGCATGGACAAAGATTACCATCCCACAAATTTCACTTCTCTTTGTTTGTTCAAGCAAACATGCAGCATCTTCACTTTGAGCGTCTTCGCAAAAGCTGAAGAGGTCTTCGCAAAAGCTGAAGGCCGGCTGCATGAACCATCCTTGAATAAAAAATATTAATTATAAATATTGGTTCTCAATATGGTAACCATCGTCTAAATATTATGACCAAATTTACGTTTAAAATTTGGTCCTTGGCTGTCACAGTCGGTGACCATTTTTATAATAAAAAATGGAATGGTCACCTTTTTTGTCACTAAATACTTTAAAGAGATTGGGCGGAAATTAACTTTAGTGACCCATTAAGTGACTAACACTATTGGTCATCAAATTTTAGTGACTAAACAATATTCTTCATTAATTTTTAGTGACTGGAAGTTTTTGGCCATCATTTTTGTAGTGACTACAAATTATTGGTCATCAAATGTTTTAGTGACTAAAAGTTACTAGTCATTAAACATTTTAGTGACTAAATTATTTGTCATTGAAACTTCTTTTGACAAAAAAATTTTGGTCATCAACGCAACAATTAGTGACCGTTTTTGATTTATTGGTGACTATTTATTGACGAATATATTTCGTCACTAAGATTTATGACCAAAAATACTTGGTCATTAAAATCAGTTGCCGTGACCGATTGAAAAAAGTGGTCACCAGAACTTTTTGTGACGGAGATAATGTGACCATCCGGTGCCAACCCGATTTTGGTCACCAAATGTCATTAGTGAGGAATGTCTGACATTTGATGACCAAAATCAGTCTGTCACTAAAGACTTTTTTCTTGTAGTGTCCTCTTCTCCCTTTGGAGCGTGCAAGCAATCCTTTCATGAAAGTAGATTAAAATGTCAAGTTGTTTGAGGGAATAACAGTAACATATTATGAAATTTATTTATCGTAATACCTTGAAGAGACAAGAACACAGATTCTAAAACTTAAATTGATGCTAAGCATGGAAATTTGAAAAAGTAAAAATCTAAACAAGTGGGAAAAAGGAATTCATTCATATGATAAATTTAGAAAAAAAGAAGTAAAGATGTCATAAATTAAATACACATGGAAATACACAAGTCCACCTAAGTCTTGAATCGTTCGGAAGACACATTTAAAATTCAAGTTTAAAATTAAAGAAGGAGACACCTTCAAATTTGAAATAGTGGTAATGGGTTGGCATGCAGTGCCCTCTAACTAATGCTTATTCCATAAAGTTTTTGCACAGTTACGATTTGTTGAAGAACACGATTTAAAATATCGAATTTATACAGTGTTTAAGCACCAAGAAAACATGGTGTATATAACCAAGTTTTAACAATGTATTTAACTTTAACTTTGTTTTAATGTTTAAAACACCATGCTAAACATTTAATGTTAAACACACCATGTTTACTTGGTGCTCATATACTGCAAAATATCCACATTTTAAATGAAAGAATTCTACAAATGATATTGCACATTCTATCATGGAAGAAGCGCTAATTAGTGAGAGGGAACTTCATGAATAGAGAGCAACCAATACACCACAGAGAAATCAAAATTCATCCCAAACTAGGCATAAACATCAACTTTGAAATCATCCAAAAAAGCAAAAAGAGGCTTGTAAACCTTAATCTAGTTCATCCTAAAGCCAACGTTCCAAACAGCCATCAATCACAGTGAAAGCACAGTGGCCACCGCCTAAATACACAACAACACACTTTAACAATAAACCTTTTTTCCCCAAAAACTTGTGTACTCAATATATATATATATACAATTTGATATAATTCATTACCACGAAACTCATACACTATCATCAACAATGACATTGCAATTGTTTGAGGCAATTTAGAGTATAGCATAAATCTGCAATAGTGAACAAAAACCCAAAATTCATAAAATGGACATAAGCTCACATAAACACCCACGCAGAGAGGATGGTGCGAGTTGGTAATGAACGAGAATAGTTTTCTGAATCTCTGAGCACAAAAACATGGAAGTTCTCAAAGTTAATGCAATAAAAAAACAAAATTTGAAGGATGAAATTTTATATTTGCTGACTACTAATTAGGATCTTGTGGTTAATAATCCAAAAGGTTTCGATATCCAGAGAGCATACCATGGCTCTATATGTTACAAGTTCATCATTATTCTTACACTTATCCAAGAAACTCTCTACACATGTGATTAGTTTCTAACTAGAACAGCTAAAAACATTTGGCAAGATAAACAAAACCTATTACTTATTGTCAAGAGTTGTGCAATCTTATATAAGGGGAAACTGCAATTCACCTACTCATATTTTTTAATACCATCCAAATTACAATTAATCATAATTCAAGGTTGTCTAAGTAAAACTTACTTGTCCCTTTAAAAGTCAAGTAATTTCTCTGCCTCTATGTCTTGCACACTGTCAACTCTGTAAAAAAAACAGAAAGGATCACAAAAACTGTGGGAGAAGAGTCGTAATTTTTAAGAAAAGTTAGGCTATTACCTCTATGCCAATTATTCTTCGCACTTCTCTTGTTCTCTTCACTGATGGAAACCAAACCCTAGTGGAACTAAAAGAACTAGATAGCAAAGAAGATCACAGAATGTGTTACTTGTAAGGAGAAGCACACAAAAGGTTGTATGCAAGATAAATGCACTCAAAATATTAGTAAATAGGCACCTGCTAACTAATATAACAGTTAGCATGAACTACTTATGTTTCGTGGAGAACACCAAACACTCATTCACTGAGCACCGGGTTTGGTTTCCAGAAACTCGCACATAACACCCCGTACTTTTCCATGCTTATTTTCACTTCATTACTCAAACTAATGGAAACGTCACCAAAACAAACTTCCAAATATAAAAATACTTTCTCATTCCAATTCAACCCCTAAAGCAAGAACTTCATACAACTAAAGGGAAACATTAATCAGTTAGGTGAACACATAAAAGAAACAATTGTTTAATGAGTTATGCCAAAGCTTAAACAACAAAAACTTCATGGCCTTTATCAAATAAAAATACAATGAGACTTTTATCATGCGAAAATTTCAAAAATCTAAGCAAAAGATGGCTCACCCACGTTAGTTCAAGTTGTCCTTTGAAGTTTCTCTCCATGGACAATAACAAAATCTTAGCATCGGGAATGGTTAGCATCGTGGTCAGCGTCAGGTCATTGTCTAAGATGGATAGGGTAGTCGACATTAACGTCGTTGCCATCGCCGGGGAAGCCTTGGCGGTAGCCTGGAGATTTAGTCGTGGAGGGCTCAATATTGGCCTGGAGATAGTGGAGGAAGAGGGAGAGAATGGAAAGGAGGAAGATAGAGGATAATGGGAGGGCAATGAGGGTGGGTCAAATTTAAGGTTTAAATTCTACTTTATATAGGTAAATTTTTAATGGTTGAAATTCAATCAACTAAATAAATCAATGGTGTAGATGAAACCTAGTTGGTTTTTTCTTTCTTTCTTTCAAACCGGTGCACATGTTGCAATACCTATGCAAATCTGGTGTTTAAAACAGCTACGCACAACTATTTTAAATCGATAAATGTCATACTCGAGACCAGTTTCCTTGAATTTTGTTTAAGTCCCTAGCACCAGTTAAGTTACCGGTGTAAATCTAGTGTTCAAAGCAGCTGTGCGCAGCTGCTTTAAATCGAAATCTGTCAAAATCGAGACCAATTCCTTGAATTTTTTGAAGTCCCTAGCACCAGTTAAGTTAGCGGTGCAAATGTCGCAATACTGGTGCAAACATAGTGTTCAAAGCAGCTATGCGCAGCTGCTTTAAATCAAAATCTATCATACCCGAGACCAGTTTCTTTAAATTTTTGTTTAAGTACCTAGCACCGGTGGAATTACCGGTGCAAAAGTGTCCATACCGGTGTATGAATTGTAATTACAACTGCTTTAAATCAATATTTACACATCCAGAGAGCAAAGTTTGAATTCTTCAACCAACTGTCCAACACCGGTAAAGAAAGTGGTGCATTTGAATTAATTACCGGTGTTAAAAGTTTCCCGCTTCTCATTTATGTGAAAAATTGAATTTTTAAGCTTTGGTGGCAACCGAATTCATTTATTACACCGGTATTAGTCACTATGACCGGTGAACTTATTGCATGGCTATCATCGTAATTTTGATTCTGCAGTTTAAACCCCCAATTTTTTTAAAAAAAACTCTCTACTCCTCAAAATTATTTTAAATTTCTCTTTAATTCACATTCACATAATGTAACGAAATTAGTTTGAAGGTAACCCTTATCCCGAAAATATTGAATTTGTGTGTTTTGATATAATTTTCTGTATTAGCACTATGACCCCTAACGTTTATGTTCAACCCCTCACCCACCATTGAATGGATCTGGTTTCACATTCATATTGTACACTCAAATTTAAGTGTTATAATTGGAACTTCACAGTTTTACAACGTGAGAACTTTTCAAAATACATTTTTTTCAATTAGGTCCTCCAACTTTGTTTTGCTCAACCAATACTCTCCGTGACCACAAAAATATCAAAATTTTTATTCATTAGTTAAAGGTGAATTGTGAATTATTTGTGCCTCTGTGGTCAATTCTCCAAAAGCGCAAGCACATGTTCTACAGTAAACGTTGATTGTTATCTTCAAGGTGGCAATGTAGAATCCGAAGAACTTTGGTCATCCTTTTTCGGCCATAAGCCGTTCGTTTCCTTAAGGGTCTAATTTGGAATTACGTCCCGATGATTTGAAGAGTCATATTTTTCAAGTCAATTCGCATTTTGAGGTCCGAGTAAACTCTTTACTTTTTGCTGTTAAACCCCTCCAAGATTCTTGAAATCGTCGAAATCAGAAATTGGCGACACACAAATTCAATTTGATATGATAAGATCATTCCTAACCGTTCCCATACCAAGCGTGTGTACGGAATGGCCCCAAAATTGTACATTGAATGAGTGCCCAACTTTACCAATAATTGTAGTATGGCCCCAAAATTTGTTTTGGCAACTTAAACACCTCCAAAAAAATTACCCACAACATTTTGCATACGGAACAAATTTCATACACGGTAATGATATATCTCGAAGTTCCACGATCTCTTTTACATTTCTTTACGTCTTTCTAGTGGCTAATTTTGCTTATGGTAACTAGCACCGGTTGGAATACCGGTGCAAAATAATTATAGCCGATGTAACTATTGATCTAAAGCAGCTCCAAGCCACAACTTTAAATCAAATGTCGGCATATGGGGACCAATTATTAGGTACAAAGACCGGTGCTATTGACATATATACCAGTGTACGCTTTCTTATCATAAATGTTTGGTGGGTATGAATATATGTTACATATATGTTACACTGGCCATAGAACAAATATAATACACAAGTATAAATATTAAAAACACCGGTGCGTAAAGGACAATAATGCTTACAAACGTACGTTCAGGGAATTCTAAATTGTGAGTTAGTTTCCCATTCTTGAATGTAATGAAAAGAACGTAGTGGTTCGTAAATCAAGATTTATACGTCTAGTACATCAGTTTCACATATAGTAACGAGAAAATAGCTCCACATCGTCATCCACAGGTGCTCGATCCCTTTCACGGGTACTTGTACCCACATCCATGTCCTGCACATCGCAGTTGCAGTTCATGATAAATTCTTCTATGACTGCGACATGATCCGGAAATTGATAGTTGAAAACTTTAGCCATTTTGTCGAACCAAGACCTCTAGTACTTGGATTCTTCGAGCAAATTATGTACACCAACCACCAAGGCGGCGACTCTAGATTCAAGGGAAGGGACTACTATATCATCCGGTTGCCTGTAAAAATAATCAACACAAATCTTACAAATTGGTTGCCTGTAAACGTCATGGGGACGGGGGGTTACTCTAGGTCAAGAACATAGACAATATGATACTGCAGAAATTGGATAACCTCAACTACCACAGACCCCCCCCCCCCCCTTTAGCACCGGTTTTTTTGTAACATCAAGCACCGATTTATGGGGTCTAAAATATCGGTGCCTAAGTAGCACCGAAATTTTTTGAGAAACCGATGCTAGATTTAACACCAATTTTTTGGGTAGTAGCGGTTTCATAAAACCGGTGTTAAATTTAGCACCGGTATTTTCGGTAGCATCGTTTTAATTAAACCGGTGCTTAATTTAGCACCAGATTTTTGGTTAGCACCGCTTTCATGAAACCGGTGCTTAATTTAGCACAGGTTTTTAGTTCGTCAGCGGTTTTATAAAACTGGTGCTAATTTTAGCACCTGTACTAAATTGGCACCGGTATTATAAGATCGGTGCTAAATTGGCACTAGACCGGTTTCATGCTCTAGCGCCGGTCCCAAAAAATGGTTCTGAAATTAGCTTCATTTTTTTGTAGGTTAGCACCGGTTTGTTTAGATGGCAGTATTTTTTTGAAACTAGTGCTAAAATCGCACCGATTTCCATATTTTAGCACCGGATTTAAAACCCAATTTTAGTTTTTGTCACTGATTTTCAGTAAACCGCTGCTGAAATTTTCACCGATTTTTGATTTGGAATTGGCATTGGGCGCGGGTTGCAGCTGTGCGCAGCTGCTCCAATAGTTCGTTTCTACTTAGAAAGAATTGTGATTGAGCGCTGACTGCAGCTGCGCGTAGCTGCTCTATTAGTTCAGTTTGAGAGAAACAAAATTAGAATTGGGCACTAACCGATGTTACGCATAGCTGCTCTAATAGTTCGATTGAGGAAAAACAAAACTTGAATTGAGCTCTGACTGCAGCTTAGCGCATCTTCTTTATTAGTTCAAGGGAAACACAACACTCAGATTTGACGATGATCGCAGAACCGTGCAAGGGCACTAATACTTCACTACAAACAGTAGAACAGTCCAACAACGATTTTATGTTCACATCTAGCAACAAGGAAAAACATTTCAACAAATTCCTAGATTCAAGTGTAATGTAACAAACGTTGAAAACCGATTATACTAAACATATTCATGACACTCACAATTCATCGGACATAAACAATAATGTTGTAGCAAAAGGCTATTGAATATGATCAACTGAAATTTAACTAGGTGATTGAGTACATTAACGTGGTCAGTGGTTGCCAAAATTGTGTTGGCAAGCCTACATAAGTTACGAGAACATATTGTTTCACAAAGATGATGTCTATCGAATGTTGGGGACATTTACCTTTCATAAAGGGAGATACCTAGTAATGGTTTATAGGTAATGATGAACCTATCCAACAATGGATTCAATTCCCTTTCTGACATGCATTTGAGCCATGCAATGGGCAAAGTTTTTTTCGCGAAAATACGAACCCAACTAATAGCAATGCTGCATAATTTATCATTCCCCAAAGGTGTGTGGTCTTCTAGAAATTGGTGAAACATGTATTAAATTGAATGTTGTATTCCACATGTGACGAATGTTGGGCACAGGAAAAAACTACATAAGAAAACATACCTGAATTATGGTAATCCCATGCACTTCTTTAACTATTTTTTCCATATAATACATGCAATGGTATCCACATTCCCAAGTACTACGTTGAATCTTGTGCTGGTACAGAGAAGCATACGTTTAAATGGTTACGAACATGAAATTGACACAAGATTTACAATTGTATGAGCTAATACGTACATCGATGTTTATCACATTCCATGTATAGTCTGGAGGGTATGTTTTACTTTGATCTAAATTGATGTATGGTCGATATTTTGTTGCAATCCTAGAATTATATGAAAAATTAAATTTATTAGTATATGAATACGAAGACATATGTATGGAGCCTAATAGTTTAACTAGGCGTAATTTTGCTGGAGTTTGCAAGAAATTCATCAACTTACGAACGAATCAATTGAAGGTAAGTGTTGTTACGTTTGCCAATTCCCCTAGTCATCGAGTCAATGCAATATACTTGTTCATGTTCCGACACAAATACAATAAAAAATCAGTAGCTACTGCAATAGTAAACAAGAAAGTACCTGGTGTGATTATTAATGCATAAGTTTGGGGGGGGGAATGAAGATATGTGAAACTAATAATCATGTACATGCATAGAACTTACTCTCGATTGTACGGAAATACGTACATCCTTTCTTGTGTGTGGTGCATGATAGTTGAAACCTCTGTCGAAGTGAATTCAATATTTTGATGGGCATTTTAAGCTAGGGAATTTGAAGAAGCCAGAACAAACTGGACATGACATCGATCAACCATCCCATCACAGAGGTGTCTGTAAAAAAATAGAAATGAGCAATAGTTATGTAGCATGTAAAATAATGTGAGCATGCATTCTTACAATGCCCATATGATATGAATCTCCTTGCCAAGACTCTGGATTGCGGAAAATCGGATCTTTATTTATTTGAGGATCTCGCCCAACTCAAATAAATGCATGAATCCCAGCGTCTAGCACGCAGGGTACACTCAACTCGACTTATAAGCGTCTAGCTCGCAGGGTACACTTACAAGGTTTCTCTACAAATGTCTAGCCCACAGGGTACGTCTATAAAGGGGTATTGAAACTTAAATAGCCCGCATGTTTAAGCAACAATGAAGATAATGAGAATGTCTCAAAAGTCTGAATATAATTG
>JAULKM010067986.1:0-12052 GCA_032355605.1 Rubia tinctorum | reverse complement strand
TTTGCTGATGATACAGTGATTTTCCTCAAAGGTACAAAAAGAAGCCTGAAAAACATGATTACTTTTTTGGATATCTTTCAGAAAGTTTCTTGCCAAAATATTAACTATTCTAAGAGTTGCTACTATGCTGGGAAACTAAGTGCAAAAAAAGGAGGAGATAAGGGAAATAGCTGGTATTCATCACGGAACAATGCCCTTCTCTTACCTGGGAGTGACAATATACAAGGGTAGAAAACTTAATGCTCACTATACGGATCTAATAGATAAGATAGAAGGGGAAATAGAGAATTGTAAAAAATGCTTGGCTATCACAGGGGGGTAGGCTAATCCTAATCAATCATGTACTCTTTGTAATCCCCCAATACAGCTGGGATGTGACTGCACCTACAGCCCACAGTATAAAAAAATTAAAAGCTTATTGAGTGATTTCTTTTGGGGGAAAACATAGGAGGTTAAAAAAAGCATTGGATATCATGGAAAATCTTATGTTACCCAAAATAGGGAAATGGAGTAGGGATTAGAGATATTGCTAACATAATAGATGCATACTCAACCAAAATTTGGTGGAAAATGCAGCTGGGAACCTCACCTTGGCTAGATTCATGTGGTCCTTACCTGAGAGCTTTAGAACTTCAGATACATGGAAAAGCTAAATGCATGTAGATGCTTTTGCACAGAGAAATTCACATGTGCAGCTGGGCAATAGAGAGGTAAATTTCTGGATGGCAAACTGGACGGGACATGGTATGCTTATTGATTTCTAGCCTCCTTGGGTACAAGTTCCCTTTCCTTATCTTCAGGTTAAGGACCTTCAGGTATGTAAACCACATCTTCTACCTCTTTTAAGTGAATATTTTACTGATATGATAATGGAAAAGGTAAAGAAGCAATTAGTGTTCACACAAGACAACGATTTTTTAATATGGAAACCTGATATTTCCTGGTGCTTCTCATTTAAATCTGCACATAATGCCTTAAGAAATAGAAGGGAACAGTTAGAAATGTTTAAAAAGGTATGGAGTTCAATATTACCTAACAAAATATCCATATTTGCTTGGAAGATATTGAATAATGATCTGCCTTTTGATAACATCCTCATCAGAATGGGAATCAATTTAACATCAAAATGTATCAAATGTGATAATGTTGATTCATTTTCCCTTTTTTAACGATTGTGTGGTCGCATCTCAGCTATGGCTCAATTTCCATACCATAATGGCCTTACCTGTTCAGAATTTCCATAATACTCATGCCAGAATAGCATACTACTGGTCTCTAAACTGTTCTTCACCTGCAAAACTTTCCATTCTGCAAAACTTCCCAGGGATAATTGTTTGGGAGCTCTGGAAGGCTAGAAATAATTTCATTTTTCAGAAACAGGATTGTAATACAAGGATGGTGTGGAAAGCTTCCATTAATCATTCATATTTGTTGTACTCTATTCATAAGATCCATACAAAAGTGAATGACCAAGGGTTGGTGAACTGTGGCTTGCTGCCTTCTTTTATAAGAATTTTTAGTCCCTGCATCACATTGGTTAGATGGACAACCTGAAACATGGATGAAAATTAATACCGATGCCTCTATCATACATCATTCAACAGGTCTTGGTTTTGTAGTGAGGAATTCAAGGGGTTCAATGATATATGTTGCTTCTCTAATTTATTTAGGTCTTATAATGTTCATTCTACACGCTGAGTTGCTATCTGTGTTTGCAGGTATGTCTTGGGCACTAAATCAGAATCAACCAACAATCATAGAGACGGATTGTGCACAAGCGGTCAGCATTCTAAGAACTAAGTCAATCGCACCGTGGCAGCTCACCCAACTGGTCAGAAAAATAAAAATAAACAGAGAAGAGAGGAGTTTTCCACTTTAGTCACATAATGAGGGAAGGCAATCAGATTGCGGATCACCTGGCTAGAAGAGTAGCAATGACTAACAATCCCATGAGGTGGAGCCATATCAGAGAGTCTAATAAGATCAACTTTTTGATTAGAAGAGACAACATTTTCCCCCACTTTCGGAAATTAAAGCATTGAATTAGAAGGTTTGTCGATGGTTCTAATATAGATACGCATGTCAACGTTATGGGTTTTTAAAGATGTCTGGTCATAACAAATCTAACACAGGGGTGGAGGATTTGGATATGGAAACACATATTTTTAACCCCATAAAATTAAGTTGGCAGCCTATCTCTTTTTTTTTTACTCAAATAGGAGGGTTCAAACTATTTTGGACCTAATTTTTGTAAATCCATGTTTGGGCACTATTAATTGGTTGAGGGGATCCATAAAACACCCCTACGTTAATTTTAAAAAATTTACTTTAGTTTTAAATAATAAATAAAATTTTCTATATTCCCCAAAACCTGTGTAGAGTTGTTCGAAATTTATAACTAAATTAAAAGTAAGATTATCTCTTACATTCAATCCTTATTTGAAATCAATTTGCTTACTATATTATCTAACTAATGTAAGTGGATAAGGCTTAAAAATTTAATCTTGATATCGATAGTTTAGTTAATGAATTAAAATTCCACTCTGTCAACAGTCTCGTAAAAGGTAATTTATAAATTTATTCATTATTAACATAAATTCTTTTATATTTTGTATTAAAAGTTAATAATGTGTTATCGAAAAAGTACTCCTACGTCCATTTTCATTATAGATGTTCCGTGAAATTTTAAACAACAATTCTATATGGGAAAGTATTGATAAAGATCGCATTCTCATATGCATATGAAAAGATATGATTGAATCAGAATTATCAAAAGTTAAAATATTTGAGTTGTAATATTAAAAATTAATTATACAACGTTTAGTAGTTATAAGTTTATGACCCGATTTCTGCAACCCGGAAATTTTATCTTGACTTATTTTAATTTACATTTTAAATTTTGGTGTTTCCATAATTTATCGAAAGATATTTTTTTAAAGAGAAGGATTCGTTAATTCTATAGAGGCAAACATTTTCAATTATTATGAAAAACTTATCTTTACTCGATACGTTCCTCGGCAAATTTTTTACTCTTTATTTTTATTTGTTTCAACTAAGGTTCATATTTTCTTATTTGAGTTGAAATTTATGGTTGAAATTTGACCATCTTATTTTAATTCTAACTTTTTCCATCAAACCAATGTGCATAAATATTCGTACAAACGCGAAATACTTCCCCTGTTTTATTGAATGTATCATACTTTTTATTTTATTTTATTTTTGTGAATTTAACATATGTTCCATTTATGTCAAGATTCCATCAATTTTATCCACCCATTCTACTTTTTTCTTTCTAAATTTAATTTCATCTACTCATTTAATTCACTTAAATCCAAACATTTAAAATTATGGTTCACATTTCACAAATCCTAACTCATGAACGAAGAGGGTAACATATTAAATTAAACTAAACAATTAGTAGTGATTGAGAATTAAATGGCGGCTTGTATTATTATTATATATTAATTAGTTTTGTTGCTGATTGAGAACAAGACAAGAAGAGTTTATTTTACCTGAGGGCGGCGGCAAACTAATGTTGTTGATTGGGCCACGCGTGGACCCTTTTTTTAAAGGTGGAGGCTTAGATCCAGTAGTTTCTTGAACTTTTTTTCTTTTTTACTTCAACAATCACGTATTCACAAGAGCAGCTTGAATAAGAAATGTGTGATAAATGCATAAAACAAGATCGCAATAATACTGATGATGCGAACAAAAAAGGGAGGCACCGACGGGTCAACAATATGTAGGTTGGTCGGGGGAATTGTCAATCCTTATCTCGGATGCCAATTTTTGGAATTATTGGAATTGCGTTTGATGATCAGTCACAACAGCATAATAATCACAAGGAAAACACATTTGTCCATTCATGTTTGGTATATATATATCAACTACACCGTCCCACTTAACCAAAGTTGAGTACGTGAAGTAGTAGTTTCGCTGAATTAAAATAGTTCATCAAATCTAAGAAGCTAAACACGTCGTATTGCCCAGGAAACCACTACTTCATACGATAGATTATGATCTAAGAGAAGGGCGTGCAAGAAACGGATCACGATCACCCGATTGAGGCCCAATAAATATAAATAGAAAATTGCATATAAGGTAAGTGACCTTTAACTCTCAAAATACATGGGCAAGAACAATACGAACTTGAACGTCAAAACTTCCTACCCGAGGGACATCCTTGGGACATTTGCAAGTACTCAAAGAGGTTGGGACTCGCCGTGAGCTAATTTTGGGCACTATAATTACTCGAACGAAATTTTCTGCATTAGTGACGTCGACTGTGGGATTCAAATTATCATTTGAGTTTTAAAAGTCCCCAGGAAAAGTCAATGCCCACGCTGAAATTGTTACCCACGTAGTCAATGCACGGAGAAAGCAGACGAATCCCGTACTCAGAGAACTCCCAACAACAGAATTATGTGGAGGTCCCTTCTAAGTGATGAAACTTCCCGAAATTGGCTCATTGAGTCCAGTTTCTTCAAGTACCTGCAAAAAAATCCCCGGGGTGTCCCCCGGTGAGAAAGTTCTGACTACATAGTTTGTCATTTTTTGTCCTTATTCATAGAGTCTAGGATGTGTGATCATGGTCTAACAAGGGGGATTTGTGGTGAATGGTGTTTTTCCAGTATTTCTGGAATTGATTACCTTCAGGTGAAGCGTCGCGCGTGTCCAGTTAACTGTTCCGTTCTTGCGAAGTGGTTATTCAAATGCTAGATTCTGTCAACTAGAAATGGGTGAGCTATATGTATACCATAACCACCCAACCACGAAGTCATGGTCAGCAAAGCAGGTAGTAGAATTTATATCAAATTGAATGAAGTGTTTACCGAGGCAAATTTTGGTTAGCGAGTGTATTTATCTTCAGTTTGATAAGACATGATGGTGGGAGAAAAGCTAAAGAATGACTTTGTAGGTAAGAATGTATAAGGTCGTATAACGTATAAATGAATGAAAAATGCTACTATATGGTTGTAGAAAGTAATCCTTTAATTTTGGGTAGTGGTTTGTAGTGACCCTAAAAACAAGGTAGAATTTGAACTATAAATGAAACACCATGCAAAGTAATCATTATTAAGCTTAAATTTCAAAACAGTACATTTAACGGCTTTGAATTTGAACTGACACACGTTATTTTATTTCTCGAGAATGTGCATATTTGAAAAATAACTTTTTCGGTTTGTGATGCTTTGTGTTTATATATAAAAGGTTTTGTGTTTAGTGAGCTTACCATGTATCTGCCACACTCTTTTTCATATTTCCGGGGATTAATCAGTTTCTTAAGGAGAGTGTGTGGTGTGGAAGGTAAATTCTTTGTTTAAACCCTTTCAATTTAAAAATCATAGTGGTTAAGTGTCAAGAGTCATCATCATCTGTTGCTATTCCTGGTGTCATTAGACCTGAGGCAGGTTATAGTGATGTTCGGGTAGGGGTAGTCAAGAAGGTAGTGATAGTGATAGCGTTATGAGTATAAATGATATAACTGCATTGAGAGAGCATCTTCAATTTTGAATGATTGTGAGGTTAGGATACCCATTGATGGTGAGAGGGTGCAAGACCCTCCATTTGGGGTTTTTAGTGTGTATGGCATCATCAGCTGTATGGTCTGTCCTTGCCCGTCTCAGATTACATTTTGGGTGTGTTGGAGGCTGATGGGGTTACTCTTACCCAACTTCATCATCGGGGTGTGGCCACACTTGTTGCTTTTAAGGAAATATGTCGTAATTAGGATGGGAAGGATTTTAGAATGGAGTTGTTTTCTTCATTTTAATAGATACATAGAGTGATGCTTACTGAGTCTTGAGTCACTTTCTACCCTACCATGTCAGAGTTTCAGGTTGTGCAGGCATTCCTAGTAATTGTGGTGTTTGGAAGGATAAGTTCATGTTTCTTAGGTGTGCTGGAATCGACTCATTGCCCTCAAGGAATTATAAGGTTTCTATAGATAGGGAAGCACAATGGAAGATGCTAAGAGAACTGACCTCCTATCCAATGAAGATAGGAAGGGCAAGAGAGAATTGAGGTTACACTTGTCATTTATCTACGTTACTAGGGATACATGTAAATTATGCAAGTCTTGTTTCTAATGTTGTGTTATACAAGCATAATGTTGTCGAGCATATCAGTGAAATTGACAAAAATGTTGGGATACCCCGTGGTCGGCATGGGAATGGTTGTTGCGGCTCAAAGTTAAAGGTGAAGGAAAAAAGAAAGGGGCTCTAATGAGGAGACAATGGAAAGTTGACAACAACGTTTCCTCGAAGACTGGAGCAGTGGGCGCAAAACTGATGGAGTAGGGGCACGTGATAACGAATTCTCAAAAGTGTTGAAGTTGGCTAATCCTTGTATTTCAGTGACGAAAGGTTCGACGTCCATTGACACATCGAAGTATCAGCAAGAATTAGGAATTGATGTTCAAGGATTTACTGATCTAGTAGAGTCTGCCAATTAGGTATTATTATTATTATTTTATGTGTGCTATCATGATGTGTGTTACTTGTCCTCATAAGGGTATATATAGGGATTCGCAGGCGGGGGCGCTATGACGTTTGATGTTCAACTTGTCATTGATTATGAGGTTAAGGTTAGCGTTCTACCTGAGTGATTGGCTTTGCTGGGGGAGTAGTTGGAACGGAGTATAAAGGCTCAAGAGGAGCTTGAGATGGAATTGTCCAAGACGCAGAGTCTTTTTTGGGAGAAAGACAATGTTAATAACTTGTAACGTGTTAAGGTTAAGAAGCCAATAGAGGACGGTCCTTCTCATCTTGATTATCCTCGTGTGTTAGTTAATAGGCTTGTGAAAACCCAGAGATTTTATGGTTTCTTTGTCGATATATATGCTAAGATAGCGGAAGTTGGGTGGTGTAATTCTTGGGCTAGCATTCGTGGGGGGAACCCTAATTTGAATATCGATGGGTTGTAGGATGAGCGTGCAACGGATGAATATATTGCAAAAAAAAGGTGAAGGACAATGGCCATCCTTTTCGTATGATCCAGGAACTGGATAAGATGGCGTTGTTACCATCAATTAAAGAGCTATTAAAATGTATGCTTGATCTTTATCCGGCTAATGATAGCGTCGAGAAGATCAGTGTTTTCATTGAGGTTAACACTCCGACTAGATTGACTCAAACTGAGCGGGCTTATAGCTGTTTTAGCATGTTGGAGAAGGGCAAAGAAGTTGAAATGGACTATTTTACCGGTGGTGCTGACGGATCAACTAGCAATAAGGTGGGCTAGCTTGTAGTTTGATAGGTTATTATGTGATGAATTTTTGGTTATGTCTTAAATGGAAATTAGTTGTTTAGTAACTTACCATTGGAAAATGGGCATTAATGAGTTTTTTTAAATGTATTTTAGCAAGGAATGTTTTCCGGGTAGGATACTAGGTCGGGCGTGTGCACGTATGTGGGTCAATGTTTGTTGTTCGGTGGGGATTGTGTGTGGGGTTTTTCCGACATCGGTGGAGTGGTTGCATAGGTGGGTGAGGAGTATATATGTCTGGTCGAGGGAAAATCTCTTTTTAGACCTAATAACGGTTAGACAAATCATTAAAAAATTATTTTAATAAATTTTAATGCTAAATTATAACTATTTATAAATTGAAATTCACTTTAAAAGATTTTCGAAGTTATAGGAATTCGTTGCAATAAATGAAAACAAACATCAACTTATCTTATTAGTTACATCAATTATAAACTGATTTCGTCTGACAGTTGGTCGGTTTAAAGCAAAATTTTATACTTCGGAAAAATTTGAAAGTATCGTTATAATTCCGTAACTTATTAATAAAAATGCAAAGAGTAAACCTTTTATCAATTCATGACTTATTCCACCAGAAATTATAATTCGGCGGCTGGCTATAGGATAAACTTGAACGATATTTTTAGTCAACTTGAACGATGTTTTTATTTTATTTTTCTGAATAAACAACTTGAACGATTTAATATAGAAGAAAAGATGGTCATCATACACAATTCTTTTAACTAAAAATTTATCAACCAAACTAATAACTATGGTTGTATACATTGAATTTCAATAATTATGATATATTGTTAGGCTCTTTATTAAATACTCAACGAAGGAACATATGAGATATTTGAAATAAGGAAAATCCCTTTATTTATGGGATTTGAATATGCTTCAAAAGGAGATAAGAAATAGGAAATTATGGAGACAATTATGGAGTATTCCGATCTGCACATGGACTATAAATAGAGGACATTAACGGCTGCAATATGTGTGAATTTAATTGAGAAAATTTGTACTCCAGATTTACATTCTTCCGAGATTTTTGCAAGAGCCATTATTTATATGTTCCAACATACATGACCTGTTGATCATGTTCAGAGTCTTATACCTTAATTTCTCGGGAGGAGCAAATCCAGCGTCGACGAGTTTCGAGGTCAGAGGGAGTCTGATTAAGGCGGATCGGTAGCAAGGGGGCTTGCAAAATCCACACATTAATAATTATAAGATAAGTATAGTTGTATGGTGTACTGTGTATTGTATCTTTCTGATTAGTGGATTTATTCTAAATTGGATCAGACCCCGCAGATGTCGGTGGATTTCACCGAACTGAGTAACCAAGTTGTGTGTCTTGTCCGTTATTTACTTTACATACTTAGTTAGATATGCTATGTTGGAACATAGGTTTAATAGTTAAGTTAAAAATGGTTAAACCAAATTTCAAATTGATCTCTATCTGTACATATATTTTTGTTGATGTTTATGCATATCCAATTGATGTTGTCTATTTATCTATTGTGTTTTATCATGTTTTTCTAATTTTTATTGTACATTATATATGAGACTAATTGTGTCTTTTTAATTCCTTTTGATTTAGGAAGGTTCTTTTCAATGTTTATGTTGATGTTTTTTTTCAGGGAGAAATGCTTATATAACCCCCAGTTCTTGGGAAAGGACTGATATAACCCCCAATTTTTCAAAAGTGTTCTAATAGGCATGTACGACCAAAATATGTGCATTATACCCCAGTTTTCATTGACCGGCACTGAACAGCAAATTTACGGCGTTGACTTAAAGTGAAGTTACCAAAATACCCCATGTTGTTCTCCTTAATTAATTCAGACAATTTTACCCTTAGAAAGAGGTGGGCCAACATTTGATCACCTTGATAGATACTGATGACTCATTAAAACCTTTCATCTTTTTGTGTAAATTTGTTTGGGATTTGGAGTTGCGGTCAGGATCAGAGTCACTGTGGAGAGCTTTAAATTTCACCGGGAAGGTAGGATCGAATCTACATGTTCGATTCACAGTCAACGAGAGGTATGTTTGAGAACGAGAAACTTTATAATACATGAACCCTAATTTGATTTTAGGCATTTAGTGGAAATTAATTGAGAAAGAATATGGTTAATTCTGCAAAGATTTTAGGGCTTTGTTTGATAATACATGAATTTGGTGTTGAAGTTGTTATGTTGTTTTGTTATGCAGCCAACATAGAGGTTGTAGTTGTAAGAATCGCATCAGTTGCAAGCGTGTTGCTTGGCCGATATTTAAAACGAAAACCCAAATATGTATTTTGAAAACGTCTAAAAATCCCGGGAAACAATATTATCGTTGTCCTGCTCATGGTTATCAGGGATGGGTGGTTATTGATGCGGCTGAAAGAGGAAGAGGGATTGGTGTAAGTTCAATTAACTCCCGGCGTGATGTTCGGAGAATGGCTGCTGAAGATGAAGAATGAGAGGTATTGTTGACCGCTGGAACTCGCAACGTTGCAACATTGAAGCTGTGCAACTGTAGCACTATAGGCAAGACAATGATGTACAATAATTGTGTCTGCTTAGGAGCGAATATGGTCTTCTTTGTTATCTCCTTTCTCGGCCTTGGGGTAAGAGGTTTCAATGAGCGATCAGTATATATCCAGGAGGTAAAATGTGGGGGCCACCTTTTCTAAGGGTAAAATTGTCCAAAATAATTTTGGAGGACAACAGGGGGTATTTAAGTAACTTCAGTTTAAGTCAACACCGAAAATTTGTGGGTCAACTCCGGTCAATAGGAACTGGGGTATAAGTGCACATATTTTGGCCGGATATGGGTATAAAAGCCCTTTTAAAAATCTGGGTTTATATCAGCACATGTTTAAGAACTCAGGGTTAAAAGAGCACTTTTTCCTATTTTTTATTTTTGTTTAAGTGAATAACCATTCGAAAATGATGATGTTTCAGATTGTACTCATTTAATCTTCTATGACCGAGTTAAATTGATATAGTTGGGTGGCGTTCTAAATTAGATGAAGTTCAAATTATGGGAAAGATCAAGCATGGAAATACGTACTTGTTTGATATTAGTGTTTTTAGAAGGAACTTTGAAGTGTTTTATTAGAATTTAGATGGATTAATTATTTTTTTATCATTATGGATCAGTATTAAATGATGTTCTGCTGATATTTATTATTTTTAGTTGGTGATTACATTTATGTTATATTTGTTTGTAAAATAAATGGTGTTGAATTTTTTCATTTGAAAAGCAAAAGTTATGTGTCTATTGGAGGTTCAAAAGTAGTTAAAAACTTTTGTACGCTATTTTGTAATTTCAGTTGATTTTTATGTGTCTATTATTCATTTTTAAATATTTATGTACCTTTTCAATTGATCTTTATCTGTACATATATTTTCGGTAATGTTTATGCATATCCAGTTGATGTTGTCTATTTATATATTGTGCTTTATCATTTTTTTCCTAATTTTTATTGTGCAGTATTTATGAGACTAATTGTGTCTTTTTTACTTCCTTCTGATTTTGGAAGGTTCTTTTTAGTGTTTATGTTGATGTTTATTTTTTTGTATTTCTTTTTAAGTGAAGAACCACTAGAGAATGATGATATTTCAGATTGTATTCATTCAAACTTTTAAGACTGAGTTAAATTGATATAGTTGGGTAGATGTTTTGAGTTAGATGAAGTTCAAATGATAAGAAAGATCAAGCTTAGAATACGTACTTGTTTGATATTAGTGTTTTTTGAAGGAATTTTTTACTGCTTTGTTGGAATCTATATGGCTTGATTATTTTTTATCATTATGGCTCGTTATTAAATGATGTCCAGTAGATGTTTATGGGAAAAGTGCAAAAATAACCCTATAAGATTGAGAAAGTGCAGGAATGACCTTGTAAAATCTGAAAGAGCAGAAGAAACCCTATGTTTTAGTCAAAATGTGCAATTTTACTCAAATTAAATTATTCCAGCATTGACCGAAGAAAGTCAGGCATTGACCATTTATGAAAAAACAAAAATACCCCTAATCTTAAAACTAAAATCAAATGACCATTATACCCCCTAACCATAAGCTTCTTCTTCTTCAACTTCAAACAACCTAACCCTAAACCTATTGCCTCAATTGCTGCCACCATCGCTACCGAGCGCCACTGAGCCAAATTATCTGAATAATGCCCTTTATCCTCCAAACTTGCAACTTCTACAATCCAAAAACATCAATGAATTACACACACAAAAAACATACAAATAAGGGAAATGGTTGAATTTAAAAGTCACGTACAGTGTAAATAAGGGAAGAGGTGGCGATTGACGAAACGAGAGGCTTCCGAGTCACCGCCGAGCACCTCCACAACACAAATCTTCCACTTGTCGAAGAAATCAAACATATTGACCCACTACCACAAAGCTTCCATTACGCCACCTGCTCCCAACACCACCACCTCCGCTCTTCCACCAAACCTCCATCGTTGCACCGCCCCCAACCCAAATCCACCCACCGCTGGATCCAGCTGCTCAACCCCCCACCATCTTCAGAAAACATAGGTCATTTCCATCGTGCCCCCGCCGTGTCCCGCTGCCTAGAACTATTGGAGTTTGCGCACGAAGATGAACAGGGGTCTTTCACTGGATACGAAGTCGAACAGGGGTCTCTCGCCGGAGACGAAGCTCATGGCGGCGACCCTCCGTCCACCATCTGCCACATCCATCAAATTTGTCAGCGTCCACCCTCCGTCCACCCCTCATCCACCAAGCTCCGCCATCATCTACCCCCTCCCCCGCCGTCGCCGCGTGCCAGCACATCCA
>JAULKM010067976.1:0-12052 GCA_032355605.1 Rubia tinctorum | reverse complement strand
GTGTAATCCGCGCGTGTAATTCACGTGTGGCTACACATGTAGGTGTGACGCGTGTAATCCACGTGTAATCCGCGCGTGTAATCCATGTGTAGCAACACAGGTAGGTGTGACGCGTGTAATCCACGTGTGGCTACAAAGTTAGGTGTGATGCGTGGGACACGTATAATCCGCGCGTGTAATCTACGTGTGGCTACACATGTAGGTTTGACGCGTGTAATCCACGTGTGGCTACACATGTAGGTGTGACGCGTGTGACACGTGTAATCCACGTATGACACGTGTAATCCGCACGTGTAATCCACGTGTGGCTACACAGGTAGGTGTGACGCGTGTAATCCACGTGTGGCTAAGATAGGTGTGACGCGGTAATTCATGTGTAGTAAAACAACACAACAGAAATGGAAAATTAAAAATAAAAACCAAGAGGGCGAATTTCCATAATGCGCCCTCCATAATTTCCATTTTATTCTTCACGTTCAGCCACAACAACAAATCAAAAATGAAAAAAAAATTATAAAAACCAAGAGGGCGCATTATGGTAATGCGCCCTCCCTAACTTGCTTCCAACCCCAATGATGACCTCATGCAGCATCCGGTTTGGGGGAAAATCACCCCACAAAAATAAAGCTCTCTGCTGGGTGTCGACACAAGAAATTGGCAAGATTTATATGGGTGGTATGATCTCGTTCAAAGCAGTAGGTCTTGGTCTCAAGAAGGATGGCGGAGGTAGAACCCCGGTGTTTCCTACGCCATCACGAGGATTTATTTGGTGGACATGCACACGATTGTGGTTGAGGACGATCATGTTATCCGGTGCTGCAAGGGTATTCAATTTATGAGTTTTCTTAGAGTCGTAGGACGCGTTTAAAGACCGATTTTACAGTAGAGGACCCCTTCATTCAACTTGATGATTCTACACTAGTTTGGGAGCACTTAGGGAATTGGATGAGGAGGATGAGAGAGCTCACGCCGTAGGATTAAGGTCCAGTTCCATGGAGAAGGACCTGGACAAACTCATCATCAAACATTATTCATGGGTGAGCAAGCCTTCCAAAATCCATCACCGCAGCAGCCTTTCTTCTAGCCATTGCCATATCAGTACTCGGTTTATGAGCCATTGATTCTTACACAACACTTACCGCAACAAAGTATACATGGGCCACAACATACTCAGCAGGAAAGACACGACATCTCCTCACACTATGACTATTTCCGAGAGCAGGCCGGGTTTAGGGAGTCTCAGTCATTGAAGCATCATGGTGGAGTCCCTTCCGGAGCACAGATCACCAGGGTTTAGACAACATGGCAACTTACAATCGCTATCACAGGAGCCCGAGTGGTTGACAAGGTTGCTTGACACCATCTTCGCCACCAAACAGGATGTTAGCCACCTTGCCTACCGCTTTGATTATACGGAGGTTCAGATGGATGGACTGAGGCATGACATGGCACATATGCAGTCAGATGTCATCGCCGTACCTCTCAAAATTATAATTTATAAGCCCTAAATGCTTCCTAACTATAATTAAGTAGATAGTGGCAAATTGGGATCGTCCACGAGAAAGAGGGATTTTTCTAAGGGTTCATGCATATAAGGGTGGATACTAGACTAGATATAAATACACGCATATATATAAACATATAAATATACGTATATATGCATGTATATACACATATACATGTATGTACATATATATATGTATGTATGTATATGTACATACATGCATATATATATATACATACATATATACACACAGAATTTGGGTCATGTGAGCCCACATATCTTATAGGACCACCTACTTATGTGAGACAAGATCATAATCATTAAAATAAAATATATTAGTGATTGAGATTTAATGTAAAGTATTTCATTTATTTATTCTACCATTAGAAATTACGCGGATTCTTATCGGATTACAATCCGGGTTACGTGGATCCCTCTAGCAAAGGCTACATCAACTTGCTTTGGCCTTGCTGCTGCTTTGAATTAATCTCTCCGTCAAATTCTTCGGTCTTGCTGCTATTTTGTAGTTCCACTGATAAATTGGCCTGGGCTTGCAAAATCTGCATAAAAACGAGATGCCAGATTACATGCAAAGAAGCATCATGTTTAAGGAGAATGGTTCAATAACCAAGCACTGTAACATCTGGCTCACAATAGCGTGGCTGAGATATTGGTTTCATTCAGTAGACTTCCAATTCAAACAACTAAAACTTAAAAATCCCATCCTATCTAATTTGGCTTATTCTTGAAAATGGCCACTCACGAGTGATATCTTAAACACCAAATTATCTTCATAATACGCAAAATTTATAAAAGAAACACCTAAATGATACATTTGAAATATTTACAAACACTTGTTGACGTACCTAGAAGTTGCACTCTAAACACCAATTTGTTTTTGTAGTACACACAGGTTATAAAAGAAGCACATATATGTCTACTCGAAGCACTTACAAGTAATAGTTAAAACACCTACGAGTTGTACTTAGAGCACCAAGTTGTTTTCGTAGCATACACAAGTTATAAAAGAAACACCTACAAACTACATTTGAAACACTTACAAACAATAGGTGAAACACCTATACATTGTACTTTAAGTATCAATTTTCCTCATAGCACACACAAGTTATAAAATTAAGCACCTACACGTTACATTAAGTACTTACAAGCAGTGGATGAAGCACATTCATGATACATTTAAAGTACTTACAAAGCGGCGGTTAAAGTACCTACATGGAAAAAAATGAAAAAAATAAAATAACTTCAAGATGCTTATATAACATGCATAGGTGCTTCAATTACAACTTATAAGTGTTTCAAGTGTAGTATATAAATTTATGGTGGTTCTTTAAGTTTAAATTTTCGGTACTTTCAATTAAGTTTGTAGGTGCTTCAACTTTAACTTATACCTGCTTCAACTTTAACTTGCAAGTGTTTTAAATTAAACTCGTAAGTGCTTTAAATTAAATTTGTAGATGCTTTAAATGATGGTTGTGGGTGATTTAAATGATGCTTGTAGGTGCATTAAATCATTCTTGAAAATATTAATTATAAAGTAAGTTGCGTGAAGTTAAAAGAACAATATTTTAATTAATTTGATGGCAATATACATAATTAAATAAATTTGATTGTAGCTCTCAAATGATATTCACTTCTCCAAAAATCATCCTTATTTATTTAATATGAGCATCTTTAACTTGGATTTTTTAAAATAAAATTGTAATTTTTCTAAACGTTAATAATGTTTGCATAAAAGATGATAATCATCCTTTTCTGAATGAAGGCATAATTTTTCTAGAAACAAATATCCCATTAACTAAAATTTAACATGGTAGCTGGTTCGTTTATTCATACTAATTAAGAGAAGGAATGGATCTGAGCGCGGTGAATTAATTGGAGCCAAATTAGAAACTTCAAAAGATGAATTTCTCAACCCAGTTGCCATTGGATTAAAGATCAAAGGGCCGATATTTGGTCTCACGTAAGATTGTTATCTCACATAAATGAGATGTCTCACCTGAACTTTCCCCTATATGTGTATATACATATATATACACATAAATACATAAACATACATACATACATACACACATACATACGTATATACACACATACATACGTACATACACACATACATACATATATATATACATATATTTACACATACATACATACACATATATATATACACACATATATATACATACATACATACATATACATACATACACACATATATACACACACATACATAAAAGCAAGTAAAGAGGGGGTGATTTTTCTAAGTTATGAATTTAAAGACAAGATAGCTAGCAAAGTAAAGTGAATATGATAAACATGCAATAAGCTACTAGAGAATGATTAAAACACAAGTTACGGGAATTATGGCGCAATTGATTTCCACTCTCCAACCTATTATCTATCCTTGAACCTACAACTTATTCACTACTTGTTGTGAAGATAAATCTTCTATCCTTCTTTGATAGTAGTTTACAAGAATGAATTCGACATCTCTTTCTAAACCTCACTAATGATCCCTTTAGTCGAGAATGACTAAAGATATCTCATTAATAGCATTGAATATGAAGAATCAACAAGTTTGGTAACACTTATAAACATTAATCCAAATGTCTAAATATTGAACCAATCTATGCATTTACAAAGATTAGACAAGCACGTTCAATGTTCGTAGACCTCTCCTATTTGATACCTTAAACAAACATGACAAAGAGTTCGACATCATCACATTCATCTAGCAATTATCAAATCATCAACCCAATTAGAAGCTCTAATTCATACTCTTGGATTCCATATCAAAGGAAGGGCAACTTAGCTACTTTTCCCAACCCTAAAAAGTAATCATACAAGTATTTCATATTCTCAAACTTCCAACAATATTAATGAATTCAACAACCAACATTAAAAGCAAATAAATGCACAATAGGTGAAAACAAAGGAAAAACTAGGGTTTTAAGTTAAAAAATCGGGAAGAATAAGAAGAATGAGTCAAAAGAGGATAAAGTGTGCTATTTATTGTACAAGAGAAAATAACAACACATTCTGGTCACACGTACGTCGCGAGTCACGACCAATTCCTCGTGAGCTGCGACGGAGCTCAGAAACAACATCTTGATTGTATTTATTCTTCTTATCTTCTAGCTTCCTCTCCACTTCACTTCTCTTAAAATCTTCAAGTTTTCAAGTCTTCAAAAGATGAACTTTATTGTCTTCAACGGTTTTCGGTTATCAAGTCTCGATGTTATTGCCCCGTCACACAAAATCCACTAGAAAAGCCATAAGAGTGTAAAAGTCGCTCTTAACTCTCCTAAGAAAATTTCCAAGTAAAACACAAGCTCTAGATGACAAAAGAGAATAAAAGTGAGTCCAAAAAATCCAAAAAAATGGACTCATCAAACCTCCCCACACTTTAACCTTACTCGTCCTCGAGTAAGAAGATATTCAAGAACACAAAGAGATCCACATATCCACATCCTGGACTAATATTCCCCCGAATTGATAACTCACAAAAATCTCAATATCATAAATCCCAAAATTAAGATCAAATGAGAATTCACACACAACTTCAATTCCTAAATCTACCTTGCCATACCACTTATCAATTCACTAATGGCCATAAAAATATTTCCATGTCCCGAAATGATAATCCCGAAATCCAATGGCATCAAGTGAAGTCAAAACCATATCAAATGTTCAAGCATATACTTCACTTCATACCAATTTATCAACCCAAAAATGAAACATTCCAAGAATCAAGAATTTCATAACCTTACTCCATTTTCCCCGCTAAGTTACCCAATCCCAAGAAGTCCTATAATGTTAGGCTACCCGATCCATCCATATATCAACCACAACCGTATGATTCCAACGTTGGCAAATGAGTAGAATTGTAACATAATTTTTTCTTTTTTCTCTCCTTCTCTCATTTTTCCTAGGAGCCCTTTCGGGTTTTCATCCTAGCCACACATCATGTTTATTTAGCTCACATCTCACCCACACATTTAGCCTCTCATTTTTACCTAGGCCGTCCTTTTTAGTTTTTGACCTATCCGGGCCCCCAATGTTGCCTAAATTGCCTACTCGGATTTTCAACTTAGCGGGTTTGTTTTTTATTTTTTGTTTATTTTTCATTTTCTTATTCTTTTTTCAGTCTTTTTCCAATCCAAAGCAGCAAAAACCATTCCGCATGTCAAGACTTCTAAAAGCATCCAAAAACATCAAAACCAAATGCATTCAAAAAAAATCCAAAACATCCAAAAACAAAGCAATTCTAATGTTAAATCCCCTCCCCACACTTAAACCACTACATTTCTTTGAATGTAGCTATAAAAGGGCAAAAACAGTACATAAAATAATGGGGATGAAATAGCTCACAATCACTGCTGGGATGAAGAACCGCCGTCTCCAGAGCAGTGATGCTTGTACTAAGCCACCCAATCATCCTTCCTCTAGCACTGATCCCTATGCCTCACTGCCCCAGGATCATGGCCCGGGTGGCCACCAAAGTGCGACTGCATCTCATGGACTGTGGATTAGAGTTGATCAATCTCCTCATCCATCTCCATCAATCTCCGCAAGACGAATAAGTTGTGGTCCAAGATCATGCCTTGCAGTTGGGAGTAGAAGTCTAGGGATGGTTAGGGAAACTGATTGTGCCTACTTTCCTCCTGCATCGGCTTGGTGTCAGACGGAGGTGGAGACTGAGGTCCACCTTGTGGGAAGTGTTGAGTGAATGGTAGCACGCCCTCCTTAGTCTGGACTGGCCGTGGGGTAAGGTTCAGAAGCTCCCGCTGAAAGTCTGCTAGGCATTGCACATTTGCGTCTATTGCTAAGTCATCCACGGGTGTGTAGAGTTCCAGCTTGGTCCATTGGACATTTGGGAGCTTCATAAAATGGACACAAACATTCCCGTACAGCCAATGGTACACGCCCTGAACAGCTTTAGACTCGATGAGGTACGATTAATTCCTACCCACACGTTGAAAACTATTTGGGGCAACAAAGCCTAAGTGCTCTGCCAGGATGGTGATCATACCTCCCAAGGAAATCTCCCCCTTTGGCTTCTCATCCACACTGATAACTCTTGCCATCCATAACTTGACCCACTTCCTGTAGACCATGCCCTCGCTCGTCAGTTGCCACAAGTATCAGAGGTCCTCGTTGGGCAAGTTCGTCGGCTCTACCTAACAGAATAACGTGCTCGCCAAGAACCTGTACAAAAATCTGAGAGTAGGATGGATGATGATGTTTCTCTCATCCCTAGCATCTCTCACCCTCTTTGTAATGTTATACCAAAACTAGATATCATCCTAAAGATGGCAGTTCGGGGCATGCGGGTCCAATATCTCCCTAATCTCCTTCGTGTTCCAACCAAATGTGACCTCAATAGGTGATACGGTTAACTCCCAAGATACATCAATGAGGTGGAAATAGATAAATCTCTCGCATGGCTCCCTTTCCCTAGGCCTGTACATCCTCTTTGTTGAGGGAAACTCCAGAGTATACCGCCAATAGGTGGGGGCACTATTGCCCATAAACCCCTTTAATCCTTCTTTGGTGAGGAGGCAGTGGACCACCCCCCTTAGCCCGAGATTCTAAAATGCTATCTCATCCATGAAGCTGGACTCCTGAACCTTCCGAGTGGCTAAGCGGGGTCGTTCACGAGAAAGAGGGATTTTCCTAAGGGTTAATACATATAAGGGTGAATACTAGACTAGATATATATATATATATATACACAAACACATATGTGTGTATATGTATGCATATATGTATATATATATATATATATATATATGTTTGTATAAGCAAGTAAATGGGGGGGGTTGGTTTTTCTAAGTGATGAAATTAAAGACAAGATAACTAGCAAAGTAAACTGAATATGCTAAACATGCAACAAACTACAATAGAATGATTAAAACAAAAGTTATGGGACCTTGGGCGTAATTGATTTTCACTTCCGAGCCTCTTATCCATCCTTAAACCTACAACCTATTCACTACTTTAACTACATATTGTGAAGATAAATATTATATCCTTCTTTGATAGTAGTTTACAAGAGTGAATTCGCAATCTCTTGCCAAACCCCACTAATGACCCCTTTAATAGAGAAATGGCTAAAGATATCCCATTAATGACATTGAGTACGAAGAATCAACAAGCTTAGTAACATTTATAAAATGTAATCCAAATGTCTAAGTATTGAACCAATCTATGCATTTACTAAGATTAGTCAAGAAAGTTTAACATTCATAGATTTCTCCTATTTTCTACATTAAACAAAGATGACAAAGATTTCGACATCATCATATTCATCTAGCTATTATCAAATCATCAACCCAATTGGAAGCTATAATTCATGCTCTTGAATTCCATATCAAAAGAGGGGAAACTTAGTTACTTTTTCCCAACCCTAACAAGTAATCATACAAGCATTTCATATTCTAAAACTTTCAACATTATTGAATTCAATAACCAACATTAAAAGCTCATAAATGCACAATAGCTATAGCATTAAATAGACATAAAGAGTTCTCAAGATATGAGCTTGGAAACATTAATCAATTTTCCCAAGACTAATTTTAGCTACTAGAATTCATACTAAACATCCAATGCAAATCAAACATAAATCAAAGATGAAACTAGGTGAAAACAAAGGAAAAACTAGGGTTTTTAAGTTCAGAAATCGGAAAGAATAAGAAGAGTGAGTGAAATGAGGATAGAGTGTGATATTTATAGTACAAGATAAAAGAACAACACATTCTCGCTGCACGTCTATCGCGATTTGCGACCAATTACTCACAAGTTGCGACAGAGCCCAGAAACAACATCTTGATTTTATTTCTTCTTCTTGTCTTCTAGCTTCCTCTCCACTTCACTTCTCTCAAAATATTCAAGTATTCAAGTATTTAAAAGATGAACTTCATGGTCTTCAATAGTCTTCAATTTTCAAGTCTCGATGTTATTGCCCCAACACACAGAATCCACTAGAAAAACCATAAGAGCGTAAAAGTCGCTCTTAATTTTGAGGTAAAATAAAACTCTAGATGAAAAATAGTAGTAAAATATTGAGTCCAAAAAGTCCCAAATATCCACATAAACTGGACACGTCACTTGGGGTGTGCAGGCGCGTGCCCGGTTGGCTGTTCTTTTCTTCAACTTGTATGCGTTGCTACGGGTGAACCCCTGATCCGATTTGAAAGTTCTTGTAGTTGATTTTATAGCGTCCGAGAAGATGAATTCAAATTTTCCACTCTCGGAAGCTGTTTCTTCTCAAATCATTCCCAGAACTTGATAAAAATTTCCGAATCACAATTCATCCACTTCTTTGTCTTCCTTTTTCGACCCTTTTATCGTCTACCACGTTTTGACTTGTGGCCTTGATCTTCTACCATACTTTGGAATATCCTTCACTAAAATACTCCAAATTACTTACGATCAATCTACAAATTAAGTTCACAAAAAGGACTCTAGATGCTCGTAAGAATAAAAAAAATTCATATGACTCAAATTAGGTTACAAAATGAAGGATTTAGATATGAAACCAAAATAGGTTATCTAAACCTCTTATGATGTAAACCTACCTAAATCTAGCAATCTTATAGCAAAAATATAACAAAAGATATGTTAAATGCTTCAGAAAGTACTTACATTTGACGTCTCATTAGGATTCATAACAGAAGGCCAGATTCTATTCATGGCTAAGTAATAAACTGTATATTGCCTAGATTGGGTTTCAACAGGGGTTGATCATTTCATGCTGTATATCTATTCAAATGCATTGATAAAATATGTGGGAAATTGATCTTATCCGTGGTGATCTCCAAGTGCGTTCAGGACTGATAAGGTGCGACACTCTTAAAGTCATGGAAGTATATGTTACCGAGTCTTGGGCCATTGAGTTATCCTGATTAGGTATCCATTGACCACTTTGTCTAATACTTTCTCCATTAACGACCCTCCTGGGAAGATTTTCTGTTATAATATGTTTCACCGATAAGATGGACTTCCAGCCCCAAGAATCTGCACTCCTCGCTACAGCTGTTCTGAGATCTCCATGCTCAAGAGATTTTGTTTTATATGTATGAGTAAGTAGGCCCTGACCCTCAGTCATTATTATCCATGCATGCATGGCTAATAATGTCTCATTCAAACCCAAAGCTTATCTAATTCCCAGACCTCCTTGCCTCTTTGACTTCGTGATTGTTTTCCACGATTTCTAGTGAATCTTCCTGCCATATAAAGTGCCTCCCAAGATAAAGAATGTTGTAATCTTATCCAGTTTCTTAACAATGACTTTTGGTATCAGGAAAATGCTAAGAGGATATAAAGCAATAGACCCAAGGATGTGCCTTTCTAGAGTTAGTCTTCCCGTGAGGTTAAGCAGTTTGGTTTTCCAAGAGGATATCTGTCTCTGAATCTTTGAACCAGATTTTGTAAAATTATCTTCTTCTTTGTGCCAAACACTATTTCATACCAAAATATTTGCCTCCTACTTCCTGACCATGTATGTTCAAGGTAAATATGGTGAATTACTGCATATGCTGGTGAGTGTTAGGGATAAATTGGATGGAACACTTATTAAAATTTAGGCCCTGTCCCAAAAACCATGCATAGAGATTAGTAGTCTTCTCAATATCATTAATCGCCTGATATGAATATTTGGTGAATAGAATGCAGTCATCTGCATACATCAAACAACTTATCTCGGGGACTCCTTTAGATATTTGTATTCCAAGACTTGGATTCATGGTGCTTTTTTATTCTAGCCAAGAAGACATACACTATTGCGAAACAACAAAGAGGTACGGTGATAGAAGGTAGCCCTGCTGGAGATCTTTATTTGGTGTTAAAAAGATAGGCTGAGTTCCATTGACCACCACCTGATATGTAACCGTTTAGACGCACTACATTATAAGATCAATCCAGTTTTGAGGAAAATGCATACATTGCAAAGCTTTCTCCAAAAAAACTCCATAGAACATGGTCATATGATTTTCTCATGTTTAACTTCACTGCTGCAAATCCCTACCTCACATTTTTATGTTTCCTCATAAACTTCAGAACCTTGTGGGCTAGCAAGACATTTTTCAAAATGTTACGGCCTGGCACAAAAATCATTTTGACCATCTAAAATTATGGTAGCCATATGAATCTTCAATATGTTAGCTAATAAATTTGCAATGATTTTATATTTAACATTGCAAAGAGAAATTGGTCTGAAATATGATGGGAAATTGGTCTAAAATAATACTCTTCAATCTGGTAGCCATATGACTCTTCAATATGTTAGCTTCTTGTTGGGGATCATGATCAGTTAGGTCCTGTTCCAGGATATAGGCATTGGGTCTCCATTGAGGATATTCATAACAGATTGAGTAATATCTTCCCTTAAGATGTACTATTACCTTTTGTAGAATCTCACTGGTAACAAATCCTCTCCTAGAGATTTCCCTAGGAGCTCATGTCACTCAAAGCCTTTGAAATTTCCAACTAAGAAAAATGTCTGCTCATAATTGAAATTTGTTCCTGATTTAAGGTCCTAGTGTTTGTACTTAAATATTGATCCTCTAATGTGTCACCTGGAGGGCCCGGTGGGTACTACTCTCAAGTACATATACTGATTTAACATGCTCCGCGATCACCTGTACAATGGCATCTTGATCTATCACCCATGATCCTGTTGCTGAATAAATTCCTTGATTTAGATTTGTATTTTTCCTTTTGGAAGCTCATTGGTGATAAAACCTTGTATTTATTTCTCCAACCTTTAGCTAGCTTACTTCAGCTCTCTGTTTCCAGTAGTCCAACAATTTCTGCTCAACATCATATAATCCGTAGAAGGTTTCTTGAATTCTCCCTAAATAATGTATCAAACCTTCCCCAAGCGATAGCTTCTGTAACCGAGCCATTAGGTATCTGAGCTTTCTGTCTAAGTTGCCATATGAATTGGAACTCCAACTGCAGAGATGCTTAAGACAGGCTTTTAGTTTCTTATCCGCCGTCTCAATAAGATCATGCTGCTATTGGTGAGGATAAACTGGACATAATAAAATCCATACTTTATTAATTACCTGATATGTAACTTTATATTTCACCCAATAAGCTTCAAATCTTTTAATCTCCCGAGCCTTATTATCTTTGTGATGTATGTGCAACACTAAGGCACCTTGATCAGATATCAGAATAAGAAGATTGATCACCTTAGCTTTAGAAATTGCATTGCCCACTCCTGATTCATGAAAGATCTATCTAGTCTCACCACTATAGTATGAGGGTGCTCTCTCTTATTGGTCCAGGTGAACCACAGTTCCTTGTTTGGAACTTCTTGGAGGGAAGGCTTGATGAGACGTCAAATGCATGTATTTTTCGAAGCTTTTAACATCTCTTTTGTTATATATTTTTTTGGAAGATTGCTAGATTTAGGTAGGTTTACATCATAAGAGGTTTAGATAACCATTTTTGGTTTTCGTATCTAAATCTTTCATTTTGCAACCTAGTTTGAGTCTAATGGATTTTTGGTCCTTACGA
>JAULKM010067966.1:0-12052 GCA_032355605.1 Rubia tinctorum | reverse complement strand
TAGGAGCAATCTTGAAAATTATTACTTTATCTAATCTTACCAAATCTAATTCTAATCAAAATAAAAAGATAATTTTTGAGAAACCCTAATGTACTGTTTTTCTCGAAATTAATGAACTCTTCAAAAGCCCACATGACCGAGTTATTGGACTGAAATAAAATAATGTTACAATGATCACTCTACCTCATTAAAAAAACCAATGGGAAAAATAGTATAGTGTTCTTCATAAATAATTAACCCAAGCCCTTGCCGACTTCTTCTTAAGTTCTTCATCATGAAGGCGATCCATCAAAGCATTAAATTCCCCTTAAATTCTCCTTTTAATATTCGTATCAACTTTGGAACCACCTATGAAGAAAGCATGGAACGATTTTGCCTTCAAAATTTCTTCATCGAGGAAAATAGTATAGTAGGAGAAACCATTAGCAGATAAAATAGGAGATGTCCCCCTTAAGTCACAGTGAACAAGATCAAGTACCCTAGTGGCACATTTATCATTTGTATAAAAAGATAACCGCTTCCCTTTAGCCTTTTCACACGGTTCACAAAGGGTAGGTTAGGCAAAATCGTGAGATAGATAAAGATCCAGAAACTCGCTAACTAGAAAAAGTGGAATGCAGAATATAATCAAGTCTAGTATGCCAAGTTTCAAAAGATGCACGCAACTTATTAGATTCCACAGTAGACAACAAAGCAGATGCACCATAGTCTAAAATATAAAGCTCATTTTCTCTATGACCGTGACCCAAAGTTTCACTAATGATTTTATGCTAATTAATAAAAGAGTGATCATCAAAGCAGACAACAGAGTTTAAATCTCGAGTTAGTTTGCTAATCGAAAGCAAAGTTTTAGTGATATCGGACACTATAAGGACATCATATAGAGACAGAGACTTACAAATCTAACAATCACTAACATGAGTAATATGGAGTAAAGTACCATTACCAACATAGACGCGGACAAAACCATCATAAGGTGTCACATGATCAAGACTAGTGGAGGACAAAGCCATGTGTTTTTGGCGATGGAATCTAAAATCCACTTGAAGCCATAGTGCTTAAACTCAAAGATACAACAAAAATAAGTCATACTGTGCAATGACAAAAATGTAGAATAAGATGCTCAGGAAATGCTGGATGCGTGGATGACATGCGTGGGACACCTTGCGAGCGCGTGGATTACACGCGCGGGAACACTTTCAGGCACGTGTAGGAACACTTACGGGCGTGTGTATGACACGTGCTGGAGGATTTAAGAGCGTGTGAATCTGGCTGCTGAAGCAAAATGATAACAATTAAGCCGCTAAGTGAAGACCCACGAGGGGATGAAACTTGGCCGGAAACAAAGCCGCTGTAGACTCTGATTTTCATGGCAACGAAGCCTGGCATGAGAAGAAGCCTGGCCTGAGAAGAAGCCACTGTTGGACTAAACAAAAGCGGAGCCACTGTTGGACTAAGACAAACACATAGCTGGTCGGAGACTTAGAAGATATCGCTAAGAACGAATCGCCGGAGGACGACGCTGAACTTTGTCGGAGAAGGAAGGCCCGATAACGTGGACTCCGAGAAGAGTCTGAAGCCGACCGAGATTTGTTGTTGGGAGAGGAACGAAGAGAGGCATCGGAGAAAATTGAAGACCCGCCGATAATATTTTTCCAGAATCTGATCGGAAATTGACTGGAAGTTGGCTGGAAAATTGAGAGAGGGAGGCAGCCGAACGAAAAAAAAATTAGAATTTAGTATTTAGGATCAGAACTTGGTGTGATACCATGAAAGAATGATTTTCATTAACTAATTTGTTATTGATTCATGAGAGTAAATAGTAGAGTACATCAGAGAGTCGTAAGGTAACTACAACTCTAACTCTAACAAATCCTATTACTCCATTTGACTAACTCAGAGGTCATGGAATGGTATTCTTGAACCTTTTCTGAGGCCCCTTTCTATTATATCCTACAAACAAATTCTCATCACATGTTCATGCAGCAATAAAATATATGAAAGGTTCAAGAGGAATTAATCAACATGTCAATATCAATCATGGCCGGTCCAGAGTATTTTGAGTTTTTGGGTGAAATATTAATTTTGGACACTTTTTTTAAAAAAAATATTTAAAATTCTTAATATTAAATATAATATTTTATCAATATTATCATACTTTTTCTCCCCGCAAGAGATAGTCTGCCCAGTGCGATAATTTAATTATAATGAAAATAGAATTCCACGCTTCATGCATCAATATAGCTTCCGTTTTAATTTTTTAAAGTTAAATGTGTGTCACTTTTTTCGTAATATTCACGCAAAATATTGTTAGATTTTTCATAACATATATTATTAAAAATAAATTTAATACATTTTAATAACATATATTTGAAGATAATCAAAATCAAAATTATGTATTTCGAATTCGAAAACGTAAAATAATTTTTTTAAATAAAAGGACAAAGAAATCACAGCATTCATATTTTTCATTTTTAAATTCTTCAACAAACACTCCAAAAAATGAAAAAATTTAAACTAAAAATGTATTTAAATTTATAAAATGAATTTCAAAATAAATTACTAAATAAAAAATTCTCTTTTATTGTTTTTTTAAAAAAATCTGATCAAAATTTTTATTGCCGGTTAATTTAATATTTTGATGCCTTTTAAATTCATTGATTTCTCACAGAAATTCCTCCATGATAGGAAGCTAAATTAACGAAATTATTTTGATTTTTATTCCTCCTTTAGTATTGATGATTTTTTAAAAATATCCATCGAAATGGTTTAATTACTAAAAAACAAATATTTGTGTTCATTAATTTTAGTATTACATATATATTGCCCTATTTGAATTACATTTTAGTACTACATAATATTAGTTCTACATTAATATTAGTACTACATTGCAACTATTGGGCCCTTTACTCTACTTTAATTTTAGTACAAAATAACAATTATTTGGGCTTGTTTGAAACTAATATTAAACTAAATAAGATTAGTCCAATTAAAAAAATGAAAAATATGAAATGAAAAGGAAAAAACAATGTTACATATATAAGGCTTAAAAGGTATTTCTTTTTTTGGCCCAATGTAGACGAACAGTCCGCACTGCTTTTGGACCGACCCTGGTGCCAATATAACACAAGAGTACTCTGTGAATTCTCTCCATGACACAACAATTGGTACACAGACACTTGTGAACCCTCCCATATAAATCGGTTTAGCACTTTAGAGATATTAGAGGACAATACAGAAAAATACGTACTTCTAGATATTCAATGTGCAGTCCAACTAACTTTCGCTTCCAAAGGTCCTTCATTTCCAAATACCATTTTCAAATATTTAAAGATTTTTTTTATTTCTTTAGCAGTTCCCATCATATTCATGTCAACAACACATAGTGAAAAATAAATATAAAAAAACATTGACCACGATCATTATATGAATACACAAGTGCAGACCATAACATATTGATAGCCTTGTTTAGTCAAATTTTCACCGAGGCAATTGTACCACATAGACTTGACTTTTTTAATCCCATCATTAGTGTACAAAGAGTCATTAACGATGCCAATGTGTGGCATTTATTGTAAACCAGTTCGGAACCTCCGTCCATTACATGTTCCAATATCGAAACCTTTTGTCGAATTGAAGAAGACTAAAAGAAGGTAGCATGAAAATATTAAACGATAGTTGTCGTAGGATCACTATCTTACATGAGAAAAAATGATGGTTGTGAGTAAATGCCGCAATGTGACTCATTTTCCGCCCGATATCGGAATTAGTTTAGAATAACAAAATCCAATGCCGAAATTCATGCAATTCCAAATATCAGTCAAATTTTTAGCATCTATTCACGCATTTTACTTATAATTTGTTGTTTATGTAGACCAATTCTCAAAATTTTGGACGTAGCCATGCTTGTTGTCCACATGTGGTTAATAACTGAATTTTTTTTATTTTTTAAAATAAAAATCACGACAAGGGTTTATACGGTTCCCATCCATGCTCTATTAAGCTAAATTTGCACTCCAACTCAAATTGACCGACTCGAATTCACTGAGCAAAATCTATCGGCTGAAAATCAGTGCTCCAACTCAAATTGGTCTTAGTATGAAGTATCAATCTCGGCATTTCTTGAGAGATATGCCAACTACACAGACTTTTGGTAAACATAAAGTTTCCTTATTAACAAAAAGACTCCCTAAATTGAGAAAATTAAAGCACCTCTACTAAATACCAAGTTACTCTCCATTTAACATGTAAACTTCTTTAATGTTTTTCATAAGTGTATTGAATTAATAATTTGTGTAGGAATTGCCTATAATCTGAACCAGTAAGATATCCGATTAAATAGTCTACAAACATCGTGTTCTGACACAAAATGAAAATTCACTTGTAACTCTTCCGGTGCAACATCTTGTCATAGGTTCTATTTTATTTGCACCGGTACACCCAACTGGTGCTAGTTAGGCAAGAACCAGTACACAAAACTACCCCTCCCCCACCCACCCACATAGGAATGGGAATTTTAGGGGCCAAAATAACTAGTGCTTGTAGGGGTGATTTCCAGCAGTGACAATTTTCTCTCTGTAAATATATGTGTTGTACAACTTCAAATAGAAAATCATTTCCACCACCTATAAGAAAACAAAAGAAAAAGGTTTCAAACTAGCAGAACAAGGAATGTTTTGAACCGTCCATGCATATATGTCTAGATGAAATCACGTTCTTATGAAAATCCCAACAAAATAGAAAAATGGTTTCGATATACATATAAGATTTTGTGTCATGGAAAAAAACTGGATGCTACGATTGCAACTGGAGATGAGAAATGATGCCCAAGGTGGCGACGGGAGAGGATGTGCCTTGTTGCGCCGGAACAAAGACGCAAAAGTGGTTTAAGGGTTAATAGAGGAGGAGGCATGTGGTGGGTGAAAGGAAGAAATGAGGAGATGGGAAAGGGTTATGATAAAAAAGTGGAATGCAAATGAAGAGGCTACGGTCAAATATTGAAAAAAGAAAGACAAGGAAAAAAGGTAATGAAATCTTAAGCCCAAAATAATTTGGCCAAATAACAAAGGTAGCCCATTTAAATGATGTCTATCAAAGGCGATTCTCGAAGAAGCGCCTTTAATCTAGTTCGGACTGCCTTTAAATGAAGATGAGGCAAAATATTGGAGTAATGAACTTGGAACCTCTTCCCAATGGCGGTTCCTGAAAAAATTAATGGAATTGCCTTTGATTGCTACCTTTAATAATCCACTCTCCACTGGTGTTAGTTAAGTACATTCACTTCGATTTTGTATTTAAATATTAATTTTTCAATGTATGCACAAAAAGTTTTTTCACATACCTAATGATAATATTGTGGGGCTATTCCAAACGTTCCCGAACCAAATAATTCGTTGTTGGATAGATTTGAAAAGTTAAAATTTTTTAATTCTAGTTTTCTTTTGCCATTCTTCTTTTGTTCCTTTACATTTATAAATGTGTTTCAATTCTAGATATGAGAAAATATAAAAAAAATATTCCTATCGTATTGCGGCTCTACAAGAAGGTAAACTACATCCATTGGAATATCATCTACCCTCTAATCTATTTCCTTATGATTTTCTTGATTTGAACTATGCTCATTGGGACCAAGCTGAAGGAAATCCTAGGAAAAAATACATAGTACAATAAGATTGGACCACACAATTTCCTCTCTGTAAATATATATGTTATACAGCTTCAAAAAGAAGACCATTCCCACAACCTAAAAGAGAACAAAAGGAAAAGGTTCCGAATGAGCGAAAAAAGGAAAGTTTTCAAACAATCCATGCATATCTACCTTGTCAAAATCACTATTATTTCATTATGAAATTACGACCAAAATAGGAAAATGTTTCAACATACATATTAGATTTTGTGTCATGCACAGACACGGCATTAAAAGTGCCTGAAAACCTAACCTTTCAACTCGTTTTCCAAACCCAAACAAACAAATGCTAGTAAAAGAGCTTGCATTTATAAAATTCCATAAATTACAAGAAATCAACAGGGCTTTGATTATTTTTTTCAAAAAATGTATCCTTTAAGGCTAACCTGAACTTCATTAGCCTAGGTTAAAAGTTGCCAATATTTTTTCGGCAAGGATATTGCTCTGCATAAACATTTGGGAAGTAGATAGTGCAAAGTAACACAATAGATTATGATGTACTAACTTTTACAAAATATTACAGGCGAATGCATACATAATTAGTTCAAATTACTTTCTCACAAAAACCCAAAAATAGGAAAATCGGATGTGGGCGATTCTTGTACGCGAGATAGTACCCCTTATGTGTGCGGTTCTTGTACAATCCCTAAAACCAATAGGTTTTCGACAACCTTTATATGGAACAGAGATGAATAACTGAATCATCAAACAAAGAATCCACCAAGAACCCAACAAAAAACACTAAATAAAAGAATCTGGCAATAACATAAAATCATATTGGTTGAGAATCATTGTAGTCGCTCTAAAAAATAACTCAAAATTACATAAGTGACTACTTAAAGAAAATTTCAAAATTGGAAACCTTGAATATGCGGTGGCGTATTGTGCTGACTGAGGCGGAGCATATTTTGGCAATGAAGTGGATGCTACGGTTGCAACTGGAAATGAGGAAGGCAGAGACGAGAGAGGATGTGCAAGGTTGCAATGGTCAAATATGCAAAAGTGGTTTTAATAGAGGCGGAGGCATATGGTTGGTGAAAGGAAGAAATGAGTGGGGGAAAGGGTTACGATAAAAAGGGGGATGAATGCAAATGAAGAGGCTGCGGCCAAATTTTGAAAAAAGAAAGACAAGGAAAGAAGGTAATGAAACTTTAAGCCCAAAATAACTGGGCCAAATAACAAAGGTAGCTCATTTAAACGATGTCTATCAAAGGCGGTTCTCAAAAGAACCGCCTTTAATTTGTTCGAACTGCCTTTAAAATGAAGGGGAGGCAAAATGTTTGAGCCTGAACTCGAAATTTTTTCCCAAAGGTGGTTCGTGAAAAAATCAACAAAACCGTCTTTGCTTGCCTTTAATAAGTCACTCTCCATTGGTGTTAGTTAAGTACATCCACTTTAATTTTGTATTGAAATATTCATTTTTCAATATATCCACAGATTTTTTTAACATAATCTTTAATCTACATATTTGTAACCAAGGTAACCAAATGAGAATAGTGAATAAGAAAAACCAAAAATTGAGAACAAACAAGAATGAGAAATTGTTACAGATTACAAAAAGATTTAACTATGATGAGAAAATTCTGGTTCCAATCAATTTCGTACTGGATTTCTATCTCGATCCTTGATGCAAAGATGAATTTAAATACATGCACACAAATTGGTTATAGTTGCAAGCAACCAATCTCTCCTTACTTTGTCGATAATCAAGAGGACGTCTCACCAACTATTTCTCTAACTAACATACAACCTAAGAGACGCTCTATAGATTTAATATGCTAGAAGCATTAAGAATGAGAAAGACCCAATTCATAACCAACAAACTCTGACGCAGGATTGTTAAATTATGACTGTTGCTCCCTACCATTGATTGAACTTAAATCACAATTACAGATTATTGGTTCAATTGGCATTAAATTCACAAACATGCTATCAAATATTGGCTACTACTCAATAACATGAAAGCAATCATAAACATTATAATCAAGAACAACAGATGCAAGCATGCAATCAAATTATAAAAACTATTTTTAGATCTCATGAGAATCGACGCTAGTACTTCCTTGATCTTTACCGAAAAAGATGAATTTAACTAGAAACATAATTGAATAAAAAATAAAAAATGTGAAAACAAATGATGAAACTTGTCTAAATAAAGATACTGAAGAACTCAAAAACCAAATACTATTCTGCGCAAAAAGACTGTCTGCGTTTCAGTCTTGCATCTATATCCAAATCAAAAACCAAAAATGTATAGAAAATTACTACGGCCAAAACATAGATAAGGAATAAAATATGTATTTCCTTATCTATTTAAAATTCAAATAGATAAACACAATATTCTCTCCTATAATTTAGGAGTCTTCAAATCAATTCAAATTCTTTTCCAACTGCATTTTGACTTGCCATAATTTCAGCCTGAATAATCCATCGGTCCTCCAACATCTCCATATTTTTCTTCTCTTCCATCTCCAAGTACAAATGGCAACTTCCTTCATGTTTCCGGAATACTAGTCGGTATGGGCATACCGACCACAAACTGGAGCAACTTGACAATTCAGACACCAAATCTCTAAACTACAATAATATTCCAAATAATATAAATATCCAAGGATTTACACATCATTTCAGCTCAATATTTACCCAAAATACATGGTGAAATCAACCCAATCAAGCTTCAAAAAGAAAACCATTCCTACAACCTAAAAGAGAACAAAAGGAAAAGATTACGAACCGACATAAAAAGGAAAGTTTTCAAACCATTCTTGGATATATGACTTATCGAAATCATTTTTTCTGAAATTCCCAACATAATATTAAAATAATTTCAACATACATATTATATTTTGTGTCATGCACAGAGATGACATTAAAAGGTCCCGAAAACACCACATTTCAACTCATTTTCTTGACCCAAACGAACCAATGCTAGTAAAAGAGTTTGCATTTAAAAAAATTCCATAAATATCGAGAAATTTGACTGTTTTCTAAGGAAATGTATCATTTAAGGCTAACCCAAATCTCATTAGTCTTTGTAAAAAAATTGCCAATATTTTTCTGCACGGATATTGCTCTGCATAAACATTTAGGAAGTAGATAGTGCAAAGTAACAAAAGATATTATGATGTACATAATCTTTATATATTATTATAGGTCAATGCGTATATAACTAGTTTAGATTATTTTTCACAAAATTCCAAAAAATAGGAAAATAGGTTGTGTGTGATTCTTGTGTGATTCTGAAACCCAATATGTTTTTGACAACCTTCATATGAAACAAAGATGAATAACTAAATCATCAAACAAAAAAATCACCAAGAACGTCCCAACAAAAATCTTTAACTAAAGAATCTGGTAATAACACAAAATCATACCGGTACAGAATCATATATCTGTTCTAAAGAATAACTCAAAATCACATAAGTGACTAATTAAAGAACATTTCAAAATTGTGAAGCTTAAATATGTGGAGGCGTATTGTGTAGTCGGAGGCGGAGCATCATTCGACAATGAAATGGGTGCTATGGTTACAATTGGAGATGAGGAAGGATGTGCAAGGTGGAGAGGGGAGTGGATGTGCAAGGTGGAGAGGGGAGAGGATGTGCCAGGTTGTGATGGAGCTAAGATGCAGAAGTGGTGATGCATCTTGGAACCGTATGAGTAAGGCCCTCAAGTTCCTCGGTTGTAACCTGCAAGCCCTGGGGAATCACAGGGGTAAACTCTCTGAACCTTAAGTTAGCAGAGAGTATAAGCATCGTATAAAAACTAAATAAATCTGAAATGAATACGTACCTGGTATTCATACTGTATCACCCTAGTAGTATTTTACCCTAAATATAACTCTTAATTACCCAATAAATACAGTATTAGTTATTACCGTTTCAACCTTACTTGGGCCGAGTAATTCCGGCCCAATATATAGCTTGGGCTCAGTCCTTATCAAGTGGTTTTAGTGTAAATAGAGGCGGAGACATAGAGTGGGTAAAAGGAAGAAACAGGGGGGGTGGTTACGATAAAAAGGTGTTGGAATGCGAATGAAGAGGATGCGGAGAAATATTGAAAATATGAAGGCAAGTAAAAATAAAATTGCTAATATTTTTCCGACGCGGATATTGTTTTACATAAATATTTGGGAAGTAGATACAACAAAGTAACAAAATATATTATGATGTACTTAATTTTAATAAAATAATATATGTCAATGCATATATAACTAGTTGAAATTACTTTTTCATAAAATCCCCAAAAATAGAAAAATCGGCTGTGTGAGATTCTTATAAGAAAGATTGTACCCCTTATATGTGCAATTCTTGTGCAATTCCAAAAACCAATGGGTTTCCAACAACCTTCATATGGAACAAAGATGAATAACTGAACCATCAAACAAAAAATTCACCATTAACCCAACAAAAATTACTAATTAAAGAATCTGGCAATAACACAAAACCATATCGGTAGAGAATCATTATATTCACTCTAGAGAACAACTCAAAATCACATAAGAGACTAATTAAAGAACATTTCAAAATCGGACACCTTGAATCTACAGAGGCGTATTGTTCAGAGAAAGGCGGAGCATTTTTGGCAACAAAATGGATGCTACGGTTACAACTGGAGATGAAGAAGGATGCGCAAGGTGGCGATGGGAGAGGATGTGCCAGATTGCGATGGAGTTAAGATGCAGAAGTGGTTTCAGGGTTAATAGAGGCGGAGACATGTGGTGGGTGAAAGGAAGAAATGATGGGGGGAAATGGCTATGATAAAAATTGGGGGTGGAATGCAAATGAAGAGGTTGTGGGAAAATATTGAAAAAAGAAAGACAAGAAAAGAAGGTAATGAAGCCCTAAGCCCTAAAAAATTAGGCCAAATAACAAAGGTAGTCTATTTAATTGATGTCTATTAAAGGCGGTTCTTGCCTTTAATCTAGTTACAACCGCCTTTGATTGATACTTTTAATAGGCCACTCTCCACTAGTGTTTGTTAACTACATTCACTTCAATTTTGTATTGAAATATTCATTTTTCAAGTATCTACAAGAAGTTATTTTACATACATGTGCTAATATCGTGCGGATGTTCCAAACATTTCCGGACCAAATATTTCAAAACTCATAACCTTTGGTAGAAATAATTCATTGTTGGATAAATTTGCAAAATTTATTAATTTTAATTCTAGTTCTGTTTTGGCATTCTTCTTTTGTTCCTTTTCCATTTATAAATGTGTTTCAGTTCATAATATGTGTAAATATAAAAATATTCCTATCATATTGCGGCTCTACAAGAAGTTAAACTCTATCCATTGGGATATCATATGCCCTCTGATCACTTTCCTTATGATTTTCTTGGTTTTAACTCTGCTCCTTGGGACCAAACTAAAGGAAATCCTAAAAAACACATAATACAATAAGATTGAACAACACAGTTTCCTCTATGTTATTATATATGTTGTACAGTTTCAAAAATAAAAACATTCAATTAACCTAAAATAAAACACAAGGAAAAGTTTCGAACAAGCAGAAAAGGGAAAGTTTTCTAACCATCCATGCATAAATGACTTGTTAAAATCACTTTCTTTCCCTGAAATTCCCAACCGAATATTAAAATAGTTTTGACTTACATACTAGATTTTGTGTCATGCACAAACACGACATTAAAAGGTCTCAAAAACTTCATCTTTCAACTCATTTTCACAACCCAAACAAACCAATACTAGTAAAAGAGCTTGCATTTAAAAAAATTCCATAAATTACTAGAAATCAATAGTGCTTTCACTGTTTTCTTGAGGAAATGTATCCTTTAAGGCTAAACTAAACCACATTAGCCTAGGTGAAAAAATTGCCAATATTTTTCATGCACGGATTTTGCTCTGCATAAACATTTGGGAAGTTGAAAGTGAAAACAATATTTAATTTTTTAAACAAATATTATAGGTCAACACGTATATAACTAGTTGAAATTACTTTTTCACAAAATCCTGAAAAATAGGAAAACAACATGGTGCAATGTCTAGATTATGAATCTTTCCTTGATGTATGCATTCAGTTAGTTTTTGTAGTCAGTGTAATTAACATGGCTGAAAGAACTTTTTTATATTAGTGTGATGGGAGGTCGTCGCCGTACCTCTCAAAATTACTGTTTTAAGCCCTAAAATGCTCTTAACTACAACTAAGTAGATAATAGCAAGTCAGGGTTGTCCACGGAGACAAAGGATTTTCATAAGTGTTTGCTCATATAATGGTAAATACTACGCTAGATATAAAGATATGCATATATATATATAAAAGCACATAAAGGGGGGGGGGGGTTTGGATTGGTTTTTCTAAGTTATCAATTTAAAGACAAGTTAAACTAGCAAACCATGTAAATC